>VWZS01009517.1:4691-21096 GCA_013397075.1 Rhabdornis inornatus
AAAAAAAAAAAAAAAAAAAAAAAAAAGAAAAAAAAAAGTCTTTGCTATTAAAACATCTTTTAATTTCAGAGACATTTCCTCAAAAGGTGGGTGGGTGTATTTCTCCCCCTGTCTGGCTGCTGGAACATTTTGATGCAGGCTTCTCTGATCTTTTCATCACATCCAGTTGGCACTGAGCTGAATTTCAATTATACATAGCATTTTTTCTCCCCCAAATTTTCCTGAGTCTTTGAGCAACCTGCACGACAAGGCATTCAGTAAAGCCCTGAAATACTGACAGTATTCTGTCTTAAACCATAGGTAGGCTAAATCTGAGTTTCAGCAGTGTGGGTGTGCAGGATTTCCCCCCATATCACCAATGGTAAAAACATATTGAAGATAGGGAAGGGAAGGAAAGGGAAAGATCACAAACATCCACTTTTGTCCCTTCTTGTGCAAACCAAGCAATGAGCTTTCTCCATATTTTTATCATTAATCTGTGATTCATTGCTCTCATTTGGTAGGGCTTTGCCTTCGTTCAAGTTGCTGGTTTGGTGTTTTATTTATTTATTTATTTATTTATTTATTTATTTATTTATTTTGTCATGAAAAAAACCAAATCTTACTGAAATACCCTTGGAGTCACTCACCTAAAGAAAAGTTTTGAAATAAGAGTGCTCTGCAAGAATCAAAAGCTTATAGGATGTTGGGATTCCACAAAACAAAACAAAACAAAAAAAACAACCCAAAAACAAACTCAAAAGCAAAAAAACTGATTAAAATGGCAAGATCCTGCAATGAGATGAAATCTGTACCCAGGTGCTTCAACACTCTGGCACATGTTTTTCTCCTGACCTTTGCTAGTTCCTCTATCAATTTGTAGTGAAGTGCTCCTGCTGTCAAGACATTGTAACGAAAGTAAAACCTGTGACACTGGTGCTATTCAGCCACAGACTGCTCACCTTGTTCCTAAGCCAAAAATGCTTTTTTTGGCCTTTTTTCCCCCCTTTTCATTAAGTTAAAGATGCAAATGACGTCCCAGTGGTTGACATATTATGGGAAAAAAAATCCCAAACCCCACCTTTCCAAACTTTGTGTGCCCAGCAGTAAATAAATACAGTGTGAGCAGAGGTGTTGTATTTGCATTGCCCTTTCTCTTCAGAATGTCCAGCATAATTTTAAAGTCTGTTGAGTTTCTGAAAATATTCTGGACTATTTTAGGGGGTCCTTGGAAAGAAACTGAACAGAGTTGCTGTGTAACATTTTAGAATTTCATTAATTGTGACTACAGAATCAAATCACCCCAAAATCTCAAACTCCCCACATACTAAGAAAAAAAAAAGCTGCACAAAGTGTGATTATGTTTATAAAAAACATTTTCCAGGCACCTACTAGGGCAGTGAACTAAAGAAACCGAAGCATTTACTGAAGTAATTAAATTCTAAACAGTAGCCCCCCCAAAAAAAGAAAAAAAGACAAAATCCACCAATATGTTAAATTAATCTTTGAGAATTAAATTAAATTGGCTTCATATTGCAAGGGATTTTTTTGTGTTTGATGGTATTTCACACATTTGCTAGTAATTTTTTTCCACCAATCCAGCTAGGCTATTAGCCCAATATATTGGCCAACTAATTAGCACTTTTAGTCCAAACATGAAGAACTTGTAATGAAAGATCTTGGAGCCTGATTAATTATTTTGGGCGTGGATTTGTTTGCTTTGGGTAAATGCAGTTGCAGTAAATTGTCTTAGAACAACGCCACATGAGTCAGTGGCATAGGTAAATACAGTGATACTATTACAGAAGCAGGTACAGGCATAGCTAATGACAGAATATAAAATAGTAGTAATAAAAGATAATAATAGAATGTACACATTAACAGGTGGATTGAAGATGGGAAATCAGGAACTTCTGCTCTCCTAAACCAGACGTTTAATGTGATAACAAAGAAATTAACAGCACTGTTTCACACAGGAGACTGTGACAAAACATCACAGGTCCACAAAATTGGTTCAGAATACCAAAGTTTTTGTTCTCTTGAGATGAATTTAGTGGAAGTCATGTTACGTATTTTGCCAATGTTGGAGCCAGTGTTTCTCAGAGGTCAGGAGGAATTCTTGTGTGATTAGCAGATTGCTCCTATTTTCATGAAAACAGTAACTTTTAGAGACACAATACCAGACTGGATTGTCTTGGGTTTGGTCCAGCTGGGAAATCCCAGTATTTTTAGACATGCAGCTGGAATGCTGAAGAAACGCCCTGTCACGTCACTGGAGAAGGGAATAGATAAGTGGGATTTACAGGATGCGGGCTATGCACAGAAATACAGAAATTAAAATGTTCTACAGCCTGCCTGCTGCAGCAGTTTAATTTAAGAAATCAGCTTTTATTCAAGCAGGGTGGCAGCCAGATTTATAGGTGGTATGAACTATTCTCAGCCAAGATTGGAAAGACATTCAAAGTTCATGGGGACAATCCCCTACAGCTTTTTCTCATGCAAAAGTGCAATTGACTTGAAAAAGAGTGTTTTGGCAGGGAAAATAATTTTTGTTCAGAGTTTATGTTTAGCAATAAAGAAGAAATAGCTGTAGGCAGATCATATGGCAAGAAAAAAAGCCCCCAAACAAAATGTGTCACAATGCTAAAAAATTGTTTTAAAAATATATAATACCTCAATTAATACCCAGAAGTTGTATAAGAACTTTGCTGGAAAAGTACAGAAAAGAAAATAATGGTAGGAATCTTTGGGCAAGAAGTAGATTTCTGGTACTATGAATTCTTCAACAGTGAGTGATTCAGATGGTGATTCTCAAGCTTTGAGTTTTGTTACCAGTCCAGTTTCATGCTTGATAAACCAAATTTATGTTTCTCTGCTAACCTCTGCCCTGAATGTATTATACTTTTTTTTGGCTGTTTTGCATGGGAATGAGTGAAATTTAATCCTCAGAATTATTAAAAAGTGTTTTGAGGTGTTTAGAAGTCACAATTAGATTTGAAAGGGTCCTTTAATTTCATGGCTTTTGGTATCTAGAGGTGGAGTTTCAGAGTCAGGGGCATCTAAACTGGTCCTGTAATACCAGAAGAAGTGAAAGAGAAAAGGAGAAGGGCTCTTGCAGATTGGCAATAGGTGAATTAGCTCTCATTTTGCACACACCCACCCACCCCATTTTCTGGCAAAAGCACAAAATGGAGAACTGGCTTTAGGAACAGTCTTATCAAACCTTAATAACTGTAAACTGTACATCTGAAAAACTTCTGTTCTGCTTTTCTGTATCCCATTATGCCATCCTATTGTGTGTAGGATTCCATTATCAGATTAGAGGATGTATTTGAGTTCAGCAACAATAGTACATGGAATCTTGCATTCAGAGTCAAACTGTGTACTGCAACAAGGTAATGTGGGCATCTGTGTGTTGTTTTCTTTTTTGGTTTTTTTTTTTTTTTTTGGTTGAAAATCCCTCTTTGAAAGCATTTTAGCTCTTTACTTCCTTTCAGTTCATTTTCTTCCTTTGTAAGTATATTCTGGCTTTGCTTCTGTTCTTCCAAGCCATTGTCCTGGTTCCTTGTGATAAGGCTGGTATCAACCTCACCATGTCTTCCAGAGCCTCCCAGGAGAGGAGGTGGTGTTTGTCAAAGCAAAGCTAAACTGTGCAGATGATAGGGCCTCCTGATGCCTTGCTGAGTTGAAAGCAGTGCCATTTATCCTTTCACCCTTCCACAGCCACTTCCTAATTTTCTTTGCTAATGTGTTAAAACTGATGGAATTATCAGGAACTGTGCAGGAAAGGGCTGTATGATAATTAATTTTTCTGTAAATATGCATACACAGACACACAAACACACTCTGCCTCCTTTGTAGTGCCAGGCTGAGCCTGTGAGCAGAAGGCATATCTCAAGTGTTTCCCAAACTCCATGGCTCCGTTGTTTCTGAACAGCATGTTTCATTTAATTAAGACACAAACGATGTTGTGCCAAAGCTATTATGACTGCTGCATATATCACAATTAAATAAAGCCCACAGAAGCAAGGACTGCAAAGTCACATTTCCAGGCACAGATATATTTCCTTTATCTTTAGACAGTTAGTTTACTGTTCAGAGACGTACCAGCACACAGGGTGTTCCTCAGGCACACTTTCTGCACATTCCTGCCCCTTTTTCCTCCCGAAATGCCAAATATATCTGACTTCAGTTTCCCCCTGCCTCCCCAGATCCGATGTGTTTTGCTAGGTGGACAAGAATGGCACGTGGCATAAAGTGTCCAGTTGGGACAGTCTGGAAAATGAGACACAAAAGAGAGACACAAACACAGAACCCTGTTGAAGTTGAGAGAACAAATAAATCAGTCTGAGGAAGTGCCTTTGGACAAGCCACTGAGTGTAGTGTTGCAGCAGCCTGGTGTGTTACCATCTGGGAGAGTTCAAACAGGCTGTAAATCCCAGGCCCTCCAGGCTGTGGGAAGCTGGCTTGGAGAATTTCTTGTTTTCTTTCTTGGGAGGTAAAGTAGAGACTGGCTAGCTGATGCTGTAAGCATTCTCTGCTGGCTGATCGACATCAGACAGAAGAATTTTCTTAACCTCCAGCCAAAGATAAGGGCAGACAAGTGAGAGAAGGAGTTTGCTGAAATAAAGGACAGAGCTGACAGAAAAAAATCATGCTAGTTAGAGAGGACAATGCCCAAGGCAGAAGGACAAGGATTTTAATCTTTTTAGGCTGTGTTGCACTGAGTACTGAAAGTCCTCAGAGCAGATTTCAGAGGAGCTCCATCATTTCAGTGAGAAAACTGAAAACCTTCATGTAGGTTCTGCACTGCCTAAAGAAATCCAACTGAGCCATTCCATGAAAGAGCTGGGCTCAAAGATTAAATGACTGGGGAACCTTAGGCAGTCTTGAAGGGTGTCCAGGGTGATTGTTTCTAGTGACTGAGTTGTCAGTGTAGATCCATGCTGGTGTATTCAGGTGGGAACTGCCTAGGGACAGCTGGCAGAAAATACCAAGCATGGGAATGTACCTAAACTCCTATAAACCTTTAATTTGGGGTATCCTTTATAGGGTAACTACAGGCCAGTGGAGCTGGAGAGCTCTCATACAACTGCTCCTGCTCAGAATATTTGGAACTGGGGGATGCTGGCTGGGAGCTTTCTTTTCTAGAGTCAATGAAAGCCCTGTTCTCCAGAGGCAGCCTTAATCACCGAGCTCCAGGAAGGCTTGTGCAAGGCTTACCTTCCTTGTGAAGTTTGGGCATTGGCTGCATTCCATTCAGGAATTCAGAAGCCCTCGAGCTGGCCACAGAGCAAGCAAGAGACCATGAGTTAGGCATGATATGAGCATCTCTGTCAGGCTGGGGCTCTGATCTGCTTGCCTAGGTTTGCATGCCCTTCTATCATGTATTGATAGCCTTGGAGAGTAGGTACTCAGCTCCTTAAATGAGAAACTGCCAGAGCACATGTGGAAGCCTAACCTTGGCTGTAGGAAACACTGCCATTCAAAATGGAAGCACTCTGTTCCTGCAGGCAGGAAGTCATTGGCAAAAGGAACCTCTCAAATGTATTTGGATTTGGATGCCAATAACCACTGTAAGGTCTCCTTTTAGCTCTACATCTCATTCAATGTGTGTTTCCTGAATTCACTTAATTTCTGGCCTCCGTATCTTGTAACTCATCTTAAGTTCTTCCAGTTCCCATCAGAAATCAACACCTGGAGTCTGAAGCTGTTGTAATCCTGATACTGTGACCCAGTGCTCATTTTCTTTCCTCTGTCAGCTCCAGCTTTTCACTGGGATAGGAAAATTAACCTCACATGCAGATAAAAGTTTCTGGGAAGTCATTGTCTAGTTTCTCCCTTGGCTGTCAAATCTTCTAGGAATGTATCCATCATCTGTTAAAGATGAAACACTTTTCTCCACAGGACAGAAAATCAAGCAGTGCGGTGTGAGGCAGAGTCCTTCCCAATCCACCAGAGATCCTTGCCCAGGTCTAGCTTTCATTTGAGTGCTTTTTTCTACCCACTCGTTTCCCACTGTGTGAACTGCACATCAGGAGGATCTGAGGGAAAGCAGAGAGATCAGAAGAGGTTCAGACAGGGAAAGATGAAGCTGGCTGTGTGTGACAGCATCGTGAAACAGGATGCTGGGCATTCATCACTGTGAGACCAGGAAAGCCAGTACAGCACCAGTAGACAACTGGTTTTGGTCCAAAGGACCAATAAAGGGGAGGATGTGAACAGAAAGAAACTGTTTTCTCTGACTTCCAGATTTGCAGCAACTTCTTCTGTGCCCTTGTGTTAAACTGACAGCACCTCACTGGAACCAATGGCTTATTGGGAAGGACATGACACCCAGTGAAGTACCAACAATGCAAAAGGAGAATGGATGTGATGAGCCACAGTGGCCCACCTGGCTCTTTCAGGAACAAGATTTTTCTGAGAGGCTTAGGCTGCTTGCAGGAAAGAACTGAAATAAAATCAGATTTTAAGTAAACATCACAGCATCCACTACTCTGTTTTCACAGCACTGTAGAAGACAGCACATTGCTGACCCAGTGCTATATTTTTTGTTCTGTATTTTTATCACTGGTTTTCAGATAAAACCAGCATAATTTAGTGCTAATAGAGAAATGGATGTTGTCAGCTACAACAATAGAATGGACCTGTAATCTCATTAGGAAAAAGAGAGAGTGCTATAGTGACCATTGCACTGAGGGCTTTTGCAGTCCAGGCTGACTGGTTGGATCAAATCACCTGAACAATGTCCAACACCATCCATGACAGTTTAAATATTTAATCTGAGATGTAGGTGGGATTTTTGTGCTAGCCTAAAACTGAGATCACAGAATCCCAGAATGGGTCATGTTGGAAGGCACCACCCTGGGTCATCTGGTCCAACCTCGTGGCCCAAGCAAAGTCCTCCCAGAGCACATGGCACAGGATTGTGTCCAGGTGGTTCTTGAACGTCCCCAGTGAGGGAGATCCTCAGAACTCCTGCTTATGTTATAAACACAGCTAAATCCAGCAAAGATTTCTATTTGCCAGATCCTGACAGACCTTTAGACATATAATGCTTTATTTTTAGGTGCACCTTGCTGATTTTCTCTCACGGCAGTTCCCTTTTAAAGTGCCTCCAGGATCCACACATTAGGCATTGCTGCACCTAAAGGTGTGGGAGATGGTTTGTAGGGCTGAGACTGGTATCTGTGAAATCCTGGTATCTTTTATTCGTCATGAGCAAAACTGGCTACTCTGCCTCAGCTCATTGCTCAACAGGTCTAACCCTTACTAACCACACTGAATTTCTTCTCTCTGTGAGACAGATGGGGGATTGTCTTGTACATTTAACCTGGCAGGGATTTTGGAGGCCAGACATCCCGGACATGTGCACCAAACCAAAACAATGGAGCACCATCCACTGATAGGCAGGGAGTGGAAATCTCTTGTTAAAAACCACAGCACTGGCAGGCTATAAATCCTGTTCAGGTTCTGTTCTCCCAGTTGCAGATGATCCTGGGAGCAGGAGCTGTGCTTGGACCACAGAGAGGCAGGAAGCATCCTTGTCTGCATGGACTTGAAGTACTGGATTGTTCTGCTGCTCTGTGCTCCCCAAAAGGTGCTGCGGGATCTGCTTCAAGGCCATCAGCTCTAGATGTAAAAGTGCCTGCTTTCTCACGCTGAAACAAATGAGTTCTCTGTGCTGTGAGAATGAGGAGGCTAGGGCTGAGGAAATTGAATTAGAGAGGCAGGTAGCAGAGCAGAAAGGGTGCACAGATCAAACCAGCGCAGCTACAGCTAACTCGTGTTTACGCCCAGGCTGCTCACTGCCCGGCTGCCCAAACTTCCTGCCCTCTCCTGGGATCTGCAGGATTTCTAAACAAATGTGGGTTTGATACGAGAAGCGTGCTGAAGCTCTGGGGAAATTCCAGGACTCAGAAATTTGACACAGGATGTAGAAGTAGTAGTTGTGCCCTGATGTCACATCCATCCTACAAGGCTGAGCTCCCAGCTGGTGCATCCTGTCTCAGCTCCAGGGAAAGCTGATTTATCCCAGCTCATAGGTCCCTCCTGAGAGGCTCTTTTCCTGAGTAAGCTTCCTTGTGCCTTTTACAACACTGTTCTAAGTGCAGGTGAGATAGTGAGCATATCCTTGGCTCATTTGCTGCCCTAATCACTGATAATCAATTGAAATGGTGGTGAGACTCTTGAGGCTTGGACTTTGTTGATCCTAGTTGGTCCGTTCCAACTCAGAATATTCTGTGATTATTTGGGTATAATTTAAGAACTCCCTCCTCTCATTAAATAACTGCTTTATTGCACGTCCTGATATTAAAGGTATTAAAATAAGTGAATGTCTGTTTTACCCTGCTATCAACATTCATAAGCCTTGTTATGAGCAAAAAGAGGACACACCACAGACATAAAGCCAATAATAGTTATTATGAATAATAATAATAAAATCTTTATTGTCTTAATGGTAATTCTAAAAGATTTTCATGAGCCTGGGTTAAATTATTACAGAAAAATAAAGGAAAATAAAATAAAGAATATTATTATGTAAAAAGCTCAGTTACACAAACAGGTGGCACTGCTTCAATAGGATGAGCTTTATTTTTCCTCCTTGCTATTTTGATTATTTTGATTTACCTTGGGGGAGCAGTTTTTTTGCATTTTCTAGTATTCAGCCTCTGCCATGCCTCATCCCCACCCTACGACTTCCCCTCTGCCACCACTTGTCTCCTTCCATGCCTGCACTGCTCTGCACCACTCCATACAGTCATAAATTCCTACACTGCACCAGAGTAATAAATACCTCATTCTCCACAAAATAACTTCCTCTTACTGCCACCTTGCCCAGATGTGGTTACACAGTGCAAAAATTGGCAAAAGTAAGACAGATTGGCCACAGCCAACTGGCCACTAGAAAAATTACTGTTAGGCGTAAAACAAGTTAAAACAAAGCTCCAGGCAGGTCAAGATGAAATGGAACAAAGGAAACCTGATGTGCCTCAGTCATGTGGCCTCCCATTGAAGAACAAAATCTGTGGGCTGCTACTATTGATAGCAACACTACATTTCCTGGCCTACAGGTCTGAAATAAATATAATTTCAGAAAGGGACAGCACTATCAATAGGAATGGCTAAATTTTCAGAAGGTTCTGAAGCTTATAATAAATCTTTTAACATTAGAGTTTTTTTCCTCATTGCAAGCTGCAAGGGCTGTCTGTTAACACAGCTGGTAAATAATTCCATTTTTCACTATTAACTTGGAAGTATTTATAGCCTGTGATCATGTAGCTCGTGTGGAGGTGCTCTGTTTATACAGTAAATAAATTTAAAGCCCTTAATCTCTGCTCAGAAAATTTGTTTGTGTCATTTTTCTTTCCCTTGTTTCATATAATTTGGGTGTTGGTTGTGAAAAGCACATAACTGCCATCATTTTGGTTTTGCTTTTTTCAACAGCTTTATAACCTCAGGAATATTTATAATGTAGCTGCTTGCTAAGAGGAAACCACAGATATGAACAGATTGACAGCAGCCTTGTCACTGCCCCTGCGTTCAGGTAATAACTTTAGTGTATCTTTCCTTTCTGCTGCACTGACACCTCCATGTATCAGGATTTGATGCCCATTTCAATGATTTCTTGTAATGTGCTGCTCTATTTAAGCATCACTTCCACTGCACCCTCATTGCACTCCCAAGGCAGGACTGTGGCCACGATGAGCTGGCAGCCTGTGATGGGCAAAGATGAGTTTTAGTTCCTCAACACTTCACTGCTCCCAGTTTTCCACGAGCCTGGCAGAGAGTTGAGAGCTCTCATCTCTCAGGCTGCCCTGGAATTTTCTGTGGGAAAATAAATAAATAAATAAATAATAAAAAAGGGTTTTTTTAAAGTCATGGATGGAGAACTGCTCTCCAGGGTGTTGTCGACACACTCATCAATTCTGACCTGTTTGGGATCAAATTCCATTGGAAAAGATTTTCCATAAATGCTTTCTGAAAATGTGGTGTTTTTAGTCAGTTCATAGATTTCTTTATATTTATAAAAGCTTATTTTCCCCTCTGGTCTAAACAGCACCTGAATGAATTTAAAATTGTGCGCGCCCATCCAATCATTCAGCTAATTAAAGCAAGGCATTGGAGTTTAAGCAGTCTAATATTTTGTGGTGCTGCAAATGACAGCACATTAACTGGGTCCTGAGACGACATGAGAGAATTTTCTGTGTTTATTTTATGTTACTTTGCCACCTTATGAAGTGCTGATCCTGTGGTCTGCTCAGGATGGGTAACTTATATACCTACCACAACAACATTTACACAAATTACAGTAATTCTGTGCATTAATTGACTTAATCTGTATTGAAAATGCACAGGGATACTAAATTTTATTACTGCTTTGACCAGAAAATGTGGACATGTGGATTCAGAGATTACAATATGCCTTGACATAAAAGTAGTGGAGACATCATATCTGACCAGCTGAATGCCCCTCTCTCCTTATGATATTGATAATTAATTGTTGAATAGGTGAGCAAATTATTGCCAAAATTTTGTAACCTCCAGATTTCCTGCAAGATAAGCCCTGATCCTTCAGTTACCTTGATGAAGGGGGGCCCTCAAACTCATCATATCCATTGGGAAAAATGAAGGATGTAAGAGAGGAAAAAAGTGGAAAAATGGGACATTTTCTCTTAGCACAAAAGTTTTAGAATTTAATTTCTCTGGAGTTGCATGATGATCATCATAATAATAATATATCTATAATAATATCTATAATAATGACAGACAGATAGACAGATAGATAGAAAGAAAGAAAGGTGACACTAGGCATTTTGTGTGAGTGCTTGAAAGTACAGCATGGTTTTTACACACTGGGCTCAGATTTGGGGGAAGACATCACTGTGCATACCAAAGCCTGCTCACTCTCTTCTGGACATCAAAATTTGCAGACATAAAAGGGGTCATACCCTGGCATGACTCTTGTTCATTTCAGCAGAAGTTTGACAGAGCTCAGGCAGAGAGATAAGGACTGAAAAAAGTGATAATTCACTGTCTCTACCCTGCCAGTCACCCCTGCCAGTAAACAACCCTGGGTTCATGAGCTGCTGCCTTCCCCTTTCTTCTTTTTAAACTTGCAGATGAGGGGAGTCTGAGTTTGTTCCTGTCTGGACAATCACACATGACATAGTTGTGTGGATTTCCAGTTGTCCTTGGCAAAGAGAAAAAAAGCCTCTTCCAGGACCTTTTCTGACCTGGAAGAAAATTACTGCAGCTCAGTGGAAAGGAAAACTTTGATTTTTTTCAGCTGCAAAAGGCATAAAACACCACTAATAGCTCAGAAATAAAAGTATCCATGAAGTCTTCTAGAAGATAACAAAACTCAAAAAAACTTCCTCTGCCCCTGTTTTGTGGCAGTGAAACCAGAGTGAGGTGTGACGTGAAGAACACTGCACTGATGTTTTTTCTTTATAGAATTTTAAGTGTAGACAAAACCTGTATTTTAGACCATTTGAGAAGTGTTTGCACTTTAGACCTGCCAATAATTTCAAACAAGGTAAGAGCAATACTACAGGAGTACAGTTGCACTGCTTTTCCCTCCTCCCTCCAACATACTTTCTCACAAATTTCACATGGCTCGCTTGCTCCTGAAAACATGTCAACACTTCAGCCTGTAGTGTAATGCTTGGAAAGCATCAAATTTTGTGAGAGCTGTAAGCTCTGCACAACTTGAGTCCCAAAAATCATCTGCTTACTCGGGGATTGTCAAGTGTGTCAAGTCACAGATCAAACCCTCCCAAAAAATTTAGCAGACAGAAGCAAAACCACTTCAAACATAATAACAGAAATTCAGAACTTATAAAGCTGCAGTAGTGATGGCTCAATTAATCAGCTGGGTAAAGCTGTTGTTTTAGGTGACAGGCTGTTGAAAACTGTGTACAAGAATATCATGTCCCCAAAAATCAGCTGCTCACTAACCACATGTACAAAAGTCATTCACAAAAGTCCAGGCAGGTGTTAGGCAGTGAAATGAAAACCTGTCCTTAAACTAATTTGCTTTACTTGGAAGGAACAGTTAATGATATAAAGACCTCTCAGTCAGCAGGATACAAGCTGTTTATAATATGGGAAAACAAAGTTTCCAGTATTAAGGAGTTATCATCAATCACATCAAATGGAATAAAAGATTAAAAATTTGTATACATTGAGCTGCCTGACAAAATAATCTCTATAAAATATTTATTGTCTTTCAATTCATATGAACTACTTGTACGTATTGGGCCTTTCAGAAACCTACTCAATCATGTATTTTTGCTACTCAGAATAGAATTGGTCTCAAGATTTTGTTTTAAAAGTGATGCCTGGAACTATTTGTAAATAGTGAGACTTTTTGACTTCATGGAGGTCTAAGATTTTAACCCAAATCATTACATTGTGGATAATGCCCTAAACTTGTTTTTTCTTGGGTTGCTTTGTGCTCTGGTCCAGTTAGCAATATTCTTTGTGTCATCCTCCTCCCCATTTCTATGCCTTCTATCTATTTGGTAAAGATTTTTCACCACTAAAAAAAATCCAGGACACACCTATTTAAAGTCAGTTGATAGTGGTGAAGAGGACCTGATGAAAATATCTTATCTTCAAGTTAAAGAAAGTTGCACCAGTAGTATTCCTTGAAATTATAAAAACTGTTCTGTTTGTGGTTCAGAAATTTATTGAGAAAAGAAAGTATTTCCATCATTGTCCAAAGGTCATCCAGACCAAGCTAATTTAATAATCACTTTTGTGAAACTAATTTTCTAATCAAGCTCCTTAGCTCAGAAAACCTTTCCCTTGTCCCTCCTAGGCTTCATTCTGAGCTGTGTGAATGCAGAAGAAAACAACAGTAAAAGCCATGCAGTATGTGCTGACAGGTCATGCATTATACATGGAGAAAAATAGAGCAAGAGACTCAATTTCTATCTGAAACAACCTCTTTGGAGAAAATCTATTTTCCATCTCCAGCAGTTCTCAAGCAACCTGCCTGAAGCCAAGCTATATAAAGACAGTACAGATGTGCAAATTCAGTTTGAATAATTAACTGCAGCAGATGAGGACTCTGTGTTACAGTGATTGTAGTCTCTGAGTGCAAAAGTTCATGATAATAATTCAGAAGCAGTTTAGGGAAATTTGATTCCCTGCCAGAGCTGCACACCAGGAGGAGAGCAGGCTTTCTGCAGTTTCGGAGTGAGCCACAGATCTGTAGAAATTGGGTTAATAAAGCACTCAGAACAATGCTCTGAGGCATGACCTGCTGTTCTTGAAATCTTGGCTCTGAGGTCTATTACAGGTAAACATCTTTAATTTCACCAGAAAAGAACAGTTCTGGAGGGGTCAGTGAGGGCAGGTGGGATACATCTGTCTCAGCAGAGCTGACTTCTCTGAGCTGAGTTTTGTCCCAAAGCAGAAGCACAAATGTAAAATTCAGGTGGGAATTAGAAATGAGATTAGACTTCCTCCATTCCACTTCTCCAAATCACTGGAGAGAGCCCCTTGCCAGACAAGTAGGACAAGGAACCACACACTGATGAACTCAGGGTAAAAAAACCCACCATAATTATCACAAGTAATTTGATGTTAGTCAAATCCAAACCAGCTGCTTAGAGCTCCGTATCCATAATTTTAAATTCCTAGTGCCTGGTGAGCATTAACAGGCAGGAGGGGTGATCAAAGGTGATCATGTATAGCTGTACCACTCATATATAGTGCCACCAGCTTATTTGCACATGAGTTGTGCTAATATTAATTAATAATTCCCCTTTGTAATAGTTCGCCTAGAGACATTTGGACTTCATTACTTCACGTGCCCCAGATCTGAGAAGTTCTGGGGTGAGAATGTGAAGACAGAAATGGAAAAGAGTAGAGAACATCAACACATTTCCAGCAAGAAAAGACACAGGTCTTCTCTGTTATTGCCACCATTTAATGACTATGGTGATTAAAATGCCTAGACAATGTGTCTATCAGTTCTTTAGATATTTATCTCACCATTATATTATTAGTACTGTGTACATAAAATCAGTGTATTTTACTGTAAGAACCATTGTCATTGTATCATCGTGAAAATTTGGAATGATTTCCCAATGACAGAGAAATCCAATAATTTGTGTCAGAAACTATGTCATTACAGGCAGGGGTAAAACAAAATTAATAATTATAAATGAAATAATTTTCTTGATTTTCAAGTATTTAAAAAATATTTCTGGATACACAGACAACTACAAAAATTGAGCTAACTGTAATTTATTTTCTTTTTTTCAGTTTCTGCTGAAACTGAAACAACAAACCTACGATAGAGTGCTCCTAAAGACATCACTTATGCACAGGTTCTAAGCTTGTGCAAGAAGTAAAGTAGATAAAGTAATTCCTGATATTCAGGCATTTGGGGACAAGAAGACAAGTGTTTTCCCAAGTTCACTTGCATACACAAAAGTAGTATTGGGTATGAACATGTGCTACTATTATTTTCTTACTAAAGTTTCCATGGCTAAAATGCCTTTAAAATAACGTTGTGCTTATAAATGCAATTAAAAGTTTGTGTGAATGCATTCCAATCTGTGAGTTTTGATAATTATTGACTTTCATTGCGTCCTTGATGATTTTCTGTTCAGCTGTTAAGTTTGTGCAATTAGTCACCAAAATTAGCTGTTGCCATAGAAACTGTCAATCTCTGACTGTTCATCTCTCAGGTACAAAATTTGAAGATGTGAGCATTAATCCATACTTTAAGTGCAGTTTACTCTTTGGTAATTCAATTCACTTTTTAAAATTATGGATGGAATTGCATTGATTTTGATGAGGTTGCCAATACATAATAATGTGGAAATTGACTCCAGTGCTGAACTTTCTGTCCTAGAGTGAGGAAACACCAGGGGGATATTGCTACCTGTACTGAATTCTCTCCCAAATGACATTTAAAATATATCATGCTAAACTGTGGGGGAAAAAAAAAGCCAACAAAAAAACCTGTCATATTTTATTTATGAGCTGAGAAAGGGTTTAATATGCTAACCCCTGACTTGAACAGTTTTTACACTGGCTGCTGTAATTTGACCTTGTACACAAGAACACTTTATTGACTTAGAGATTCTGCTGTGGCAGAAAGTGGCCAAGATCGTGCTTGGGAAATGAGAGTAAATGGAAGAAGTGCCCTGTGAGCTGTTAAAGAGAAAGGAGGTAAAAGAAGAGGATGGGAAGGAGAGTTGGAGAGAAGGGAGGAAATTATGCTAGTGAAATATTAGAGCCATAAACAGAGCATAGCTAGAACTGTTAAAATAAACAGAAGTATTCATTCATGTTGGCAATGAACCCCAGCCAAACCAAACAAGCTCCAAGACCTTTAGTTTTGATCTCTGTGGCACCACCTTGTTCTCCTCTCCAGCCTACAACTGCAATGCATCAAACCTCCCTGGAAATCCGCAGCTGCATTACGTCTATCCAGCCTTCATCCTTCCCTGGACAAACACTCCTTTCAAAAATCCAAAACACATCCAAGTTATCATCCAGCACCCTGAGAGCCTCCTTTGTTTCCCTGGGCTTGTTTGCAGATGTTTGGTGGTGTGCAGGGTGCTAGTTCTCATTCACTGAGGATACTCTGAAATACAGAGCACACAATCCATCCCATTGTAGTCTGCTGTGAGGTATGGCAAGGACCACATCAACACAGTTGGTTCTTTTTTTTTTTTTTTTTCCTATGAACATCCCTGTTAGACATCCTGACAGTCTCAGGGGTTTTATTACTTTCCTTTTCACAGGTGTTCTTGAAATTAGAGAAACAAATAATGTCTGTTTCTCTAGGAGTGGTGACTGTGGGATCATTAACAAGGGGAAACCCAAGTTTAGTCTACAGTCACTCACTGGGCATCAATATCCACATCAACTCACAACCTGAGTATTCTGACACTACAATTTGAATTTCACTGCAGTTGGTGCTACAGTGAGCATCAAAAGCTCCCGTGAGGCTGAGAATCCAATTGGTGGCTGAATGGATTCTCTGTTCTTCTGCTGATTTTCTTTTAGGCTCGCTAAGGTTGCTCCAAAATCAGCAGATCTAATGCTGTGGTTTAAATAATCTCAATGGCATTCTGTTGCCTCCAGCTGTTGTATCATGAATTTCCCACATTGTCTAAGCCAGTCACATTGTTATGTTCTAACTTCTCCAGATTTTTCACTATGTGCCATTGTTAACAAATTGATGTGCACTGGTGAAAAAATCAGTATATAATAGTTTATTCCAAGTTCAGCTCTTTTGGTAATGATGAGAGAAACCAATGCAGTCAACTGGGAATGAGGTCAAGCAGCACAGACTGCAGTATGTCTTTTAGCAATGAAATAAACGTCATTGTTGATAATAATTCCTAAGCTCATGCAGGTTCTATCCAGACAATGTGCCACCACACTGTAAAAA
>VWZS01009523.1:0-13019 GCA_013397075.1 Rhabdornis inornatus
GAGGAAGACGACAAGCCTTCATCCAGAAGACCACCGAAAGAGGGCAACAGCCAACAGCTGCGCAGAAGACGACCATTGACATGAAATCAAGGAAACGAAAGAAGGCGAGGGTTTACCAGGAAAACAAAAACTCAGACTGTATAAAAAAGCTGAACTAATGCTATGTGGCATGCGTCATTGGTGGAGTGGTGACTCCCCGGCGCACCCAGCACTGTTTGCTTACTGCTTTTTCTATTAATAATTAATTATTGGAGAGATCATAATTTCTCGTGAATTTATAACACTCCCATGTTTTTCCTAGCTCTCGGCTAACATTTTCTTTCCGTCTCTCTTTCTGGACGACAATTTTCTTCCCGTCTCTTTTTCTGGATGTACTTTCCTGGCTCTGCACCAATTGGTCCCTGCCTCTCTTTCTGGGCATTTTTTCTGGCTCATGGCCAATTTTCCCCTACTTGTCTCTCTGGACAAATTTTGTCTCTCCTGCTTTTTGCAGGTGGCTAAGTCGAATCACGTCGGACAGGTCACAGTTACAGTTGTTACATCGGTTGGGCCGCTGGGGGGATGCCGGGTCTGAGACAGAGACACAGCACTCCCGATTCATGTAACAAGACTTAAGCACTTTATTCTTTGTGAGCATGACTTAAATAGGGTGATTGAGTTTTCCTGGGCACACACAGGTGATTGGTTACTATTTCAGTCACTCATTTCCTCAACCAGTGATACATCAGCACTTAGGGTTCAATAGATGAGCTGGAATTCTCACCTAGGTAACTGCCTGCTTAACAAGCTGGCTGGGTTTCAAATTGCATCTTTTAGAAAAGCTGCAATATATACTGTCACAATGTATTTGTGGATTTTCATTGTAATTTTGTGTGTGTGCTTTATTTGATGTCCATTTTTGTACTTTGGATTCCTCCTCTCATTTTCTTCCCACAAAACTGAGAGAGACACGAAGATAAAAATACTTATTAGTTTGTCTAATAAGTATATTTCATCAATTTAATGTAAGTGTTCAATCTTTAGGAATAATATACATTTTTTGTTTTTCTTTCATGTTTGCCATGTTTTATAACAGGAACAGGCTTCCTGGGTGTGTCAGTGTGATGACAATATGGTTCAAAGACTAGAAACAGATTTCAAGATGACTCTTCAGCAGCAGAGCACTCTGGAGCAGTGGGCGGCCTGGCTTGATAATGTAATGGTGCAAGCATTGAAACCATATGAAGGAAGACCCAGCTTTCCTAAAGCAGCACGGCAATTTCTTTTAAAATGGTCTTTTTACAGGTAGTCTTCTAAATTATTTTAGCTACTTTATTATTCACTCAATAGTATGCCATAATAATGTTGAAAAAAGTTAGACAATAGTCCCTAAGAAATGTAGAGCTTTCCCCCTACCCCCCAAAAGATCAGTTCTTAACATTAAACACAGCGCTATGTGCAACTCAGCNGTGCATACACCAAAAAAAACCCTTCCTGCCTTTTTGAAAATTTAGCTTCTAGTTGTGTAACGTGGTCTCTAACCATGCTTTGAAAAAAGGGGAGAGACAAAGAATTGTCTTTCCCAGACATTTCTTTCTGAAGACATCATATATCAGATGGTTTTGAATAGCATTACTTTATTATTCATGAAGTGTATATTCCATATGAAAAAATTATTAAAGAATTGTGATATTTATTTCATATTTTCCCCCCATATTTAAATAGCTCAATGGTGATTCGAGATTTAACCTTACGCAGTGCTGCTAGCTTTGGCTCTTTTCATCTGATCCGCTTGCTTTATGATGAGTACATGTTTTACTTAGTCGAACATCGTGTTGCTCAGGCAACAGGAGAAACACCTATCGCAGTTATGGGAGAGGTAAGATAATACACAAGACAATGGATTGGTGAATTTAGCATTAAATTCAGATATGCATTTTCAAGTTTTTTTAACATTTACATGGACCTATGGGATATTTTTAATAATGCTTTTAATCTGTTGTAGATTGAGTTGCAAATACATTGGCATCTTCAAATTTGCATTATATACCTTCATTCATGTTTCACACAAATGAAATCAAAGTAACACTGAAGTACTTGCAGGATTGGAACATGGCATAATTTCATGCCTATATTTCAATGTATTTTGTTTAAAATAAACAGAGCAAAGTATAAATTCAGAACCACTGTGTCTTATATGTGTTTATGGTATTTGCAATATTAAGTTTTCGTCAGACCTTTTTTTTTCAGTAGCTCCCCTAACCATTCATTTTGTGTAAGTTGCTTAAGAATTCACATTATCTTAGGAGTTATCATCAAGGAATTGTACTTTTAAAGTTCTAGAACATGGATGTGGACATAACAATAGATAGTTCACCAGACTGAAGCTTGATGTTTATACTTGGTGATCATTATATCATGTTTAATCTTACTGATAAATTGTAAGTCACCTTGCATGACTTGATATATCATTTTTTCCTCAGGATACATTAAAAGTATAATTAAATATTATAAAAATATGTGCATTTTCATAGAGATTGGGGGTCTTGGCTTAATTTGTAGTTTGATTGAGCTGACATTAAAAAAAAATACTTTCTGATTAGATACTTGAACTCTGCCATTACATTTATAGCAAAGTATTGCAAAAGTATAATATTGCTACATTCTTGTTTTCTTTACATAGTATATGTCAAATGTAATGCTTGTGGTGTACTGTGGGACTTCCTAGAATGTTTTGGTAAATTTAAGACAGATATCTTAGAGAGAAAACATGTAATCTAAAGTTTTGAGAGGGGAACAAGGAAGTTGTAAACATTCATTAAATGCATGGCTTCTTGTTTCTCTGCATTTACTGACTAGTTGAAATAAAATGGGAAAGACTAAGGCTAGTTTGACAAACACTTGAAGCCATTATGAACTGTCTTTGCAGCTGAGAAAAACAGTTTCCTCCTCTCCCATCCCCTTAGATTTGTAGATTGATGCTGACGCAAGTACCCAGACAGTCCTATGGTTAACTGGATCAGAGAATTAATCCTGTCCAAAATAATCCCTTGGGCTATTTTTATTGGGTTAGTTCTGTCATGTGGTTCTTTGCATGGCCATGTGGAAGACTTAAGGTGAAAGGATGGGTATGGGAAGGTGAGGAGGGAGTATATGTGAGGGAACCTGGAAGGATAGGGCTGCTGCTGCTTATGCTGATTTAGTGTTCACCGAAATTTTATCTTTCTGTATTTCTGAAAAGGACTGAATCAGGTATGGTTAAAAATATATTTATTTAAATATTGTACTCCTTTTATTTGAGATTAACTCATCAAATTATGCTCTGCTGCTTTTCATTTAAGAGAAGGATAAAGGACTCAGACAAGGAAAGGGAGGAAAGAAGTTTGATTTTTCACTTTTGAGCAACTTTTCACTTTTTCATAAGTAAACTAGTCAGTATAATATGCTGTGATAACCATCAACCCTATTTTCAGTGGTTCCATTTATTTACCCTATGTATAGTTTTGCTACTCTATAACTGCCTTTAGTGACACACCATTTCAGGGGAACATTTAAGCAAGCTTTTGGTTAAAATGGACACCGGTCATATTTTCCATCATTCTACATCAGAAATATCTCATTCAAAGCAACAAAGTCCTTGACATAAGTTACCCTAAAAAATACAAAAACATATGCTTAAGTTTATATCCTATTGTTTTAATTGCTGAGAATATTTTATTTTAATTCCCTTAATATGAACACAAATATAACGGAATGGAAAATGAACTGGTATACTATGGATGTGACTGCAGTCAAATGCATGCACTTTCATACTAGTCACAAGCCATTAGAGCATACTACTGGCTTTACCATAGATAATCTAAGGTCATGTTTGTATAGGACTATGTTCACACTTTTTATTGTTTATTTTGCAGTTTGGTGATTTAAATGCTGTGTCCCCTGGAAATATGGATAAAGGTAAGCACTCCCAAATGTACAATTTTATATAGAACTAATGTATCTCTTGGAGAAAAACAAGTTCTTTTTTTTTTTGAAAATATAGTTAAGCGGAATCAAAAGCTACATCGTAATTTAAATTATGTGAATATTACTATTATATGGGTACAATATGCTATACATTATATATAGTATATCATAACTACTAGAATACTCTAGGGCCTTAATAGTTTTTTTTTTAATGCCTATTATTTATACAAGAAATTTTCAAAATTTAATTGTATATTCTGTTGAGAGAGCTGAAGGGGATGGGCAGTTGGAAAAAGGAAGATATGATTGGTTGCTATGCTTTCCTATGTTTTCATATTTCATGTTATTTGCAAAATAAAGGCCTTTGTATTCAGATTTTTTCCCTTTGTGCTATTTTTTCTTTTCTTTTTTTCTTTTTTTTTGTGTTTGCAGATGAGGGCAGTGAAGTTGAAAGTGAAATAGAAGAAGAAATGGATGAAAATGGAGAGCCGCAAGCCAAGAGGGAGAAAACAGACTTAAACCAAGCATTTCAGGTGGGCTGCTTGCAGCAGCCAGTGCTTGAGAGTGGAATAGAGCAGAGCCTCCTGAACCCAATTCATAATGAGCACATTGTTACAAATACTCAGACTATCAGACAATGCAGTGCTACTGGAAATACATATACTACAGTCTAATACTAAAGTGCCCCCAACTGCATTAGCCTTGTTGATACTGGACTTAACAGGGGAGGTAGGATAATAGGTCTGAAAGTTGTCTTATCAAATTTTAGCTGTGCTGAACATTACCTTTTATTGGAGTTGTGAAATAAAATGGGCGTGTGCATTTTCCCAGATGTTTAGAAAAATTTGTAGGCAAAGTCATTTTACATTGGTTATTCCATATTGAGTTTTAGTAGTTTCAAGTACCAATGAGGATTTTTGTCAAGCTTTTAATGTTAATACTTTTTCCTCTTAAAATTAAAATAACTTTTTTCATAGTTTAAATATATTTTAATGTAATTATTTGTCATGATGATTTCATATACATAGATTTTTAATTAGATGCAAAATATTAAAATAAATACTTTCTTTGACATACTGAATACATACTCATTTGACAGTAGATGCATCAAATTTGTTATAAAAGGTGCTTTCCATTAGACAGAACTAGAAGACACTATTTTCATGAAATTGTGAGCATTCGGGGGGTATTTTTACCATAATGTTGGAGAGTTGGGAAGATCTACTGTTTTCTTTGTGTAAGGAAGAAGTGTTTTCACTGCATTTACAAATGCAGAATAAGTGATAAAATTGTAACAATGTGGTAATGTGTACACTGTAGGCACACCTAATTATCTGATCACATGTAAACAATACAAGCTTCCTTTAAAATCAACAGCTCTGGATTATATTTGCATGCCAATTCCTCTGGTTTTGGAGACTACTGATTCTATTTTGAGACCACTGCACAAATACATCTGGTTGTCAAATTGTACTGTAGTTAATAGAAACTAAACCACAAACGAAGTAACTTGGGTTTTTTTATGTTGAACTGGACATACAGGAAAACATTCCATTTGGATGACTTTCTTCTATTCCAGGCCTTTTCCTCCTAGTTTAATTTGCTGCTTTCATGAATGATAATTTATAGAATGTAAGAAATGTAGCAACCTGCAGCATTTCCTTTTCAAAATGTATTTCCTGATTAATAAAGTTAATTTAATTTTTTACAAAAACTTATTAAGCTAGTGTAACTGGCACACCTCCCTTGTACTTATTCCCAATTGCATTAAATTTGAATAGGTGGCTAGATGGATCATTGCTATTTAAGAATGTACATCAGGGATCATTGTACCTCGGCTATTACATGGTGCCTTAAACAGAACTGAAGCTAAGATTTAGTATTTTTTTGTTATTTTTAATAACTCTTAAAATTTATTCAACAAGGTGTGCCTGTCACTTTCAAATTTCCTAAGTATTAGGGTCAGGTTAAATAGTCTTCAAAGAAATAAAGAGGGTTTTATTATTAAGTGATATTTATATCCCTCCTAAAATTGATACTAAAAATATTTTTTCTTTTTTCTAGCTGAATTTCACTTTATTACAAATAAAATTTTCTTGGTAACTTGAAAAGAAAAACTAGCTTTAATGCCAACTTCAAATGTTGTTAAAGTAAATGGACCATAGTCATAAGCATGGTTATATATTTTAAAGTCTTGTCAGATTTTAATTTTAAAAAGTCAGAATAAATAAATTAGCAGATACATAATGCAGCACATATTTTCAATTTGCATATGCGGTAGGGTGTCAGTCTGATGCTAGGTTTTAATGATTATATTTTATAGTGATATAGTTTATGCACTCCATATTAATTGACATTAAACATCTCTGATTTTTTCTGATTATTTTAAACATTTTCGTTATTTTTAAAGCAGACATAAATTTGCTAGGCTAAAATATTGAAAATAAATAAATAAAAGCAAAAAAGTGAAGGAAAATAGCAAAAGTAATTTTATAGAAAGGACTGCATTAAAAATGGAGTCTCTTGTTTTATCTAGTGTGACTGTGAATTGATTTTTTTTTAAGTCATATATACCAAATGGGTGAACAGCATGTGACATGAGCAGTGTATTCTTAGGAAAGAAATTTGTTGCTAGAGTTTTCAGATGCTCCAAGAATGTTTATAGATCAACTAAGATGGCTTAACACTTTTTGGGGCACAAAATTATTCGTAAATTTCTTAGCAGAATTTGGAGGCCAACCCATCCTCCTCCATTCTATGTAGATACAATTCCTACTTATGTCTGTAGATGTTTTTTGTCTCAGCAAAGAAGTGCAAATGACATTTGTATTAATTTCTCTCTGACTTCACCTGTGCACTGAATCCTCATAGGTTGTGTTCTCCCAAATATCACTGCATCCTGGGTTTTTTCCGTTAGAAATCAACACTCTTCACCAAAAATCCTAAAAACTAACCTATGATAAATATTTACTTCATTTTATTTTGCATTATAATATTTTTAAAAATAAAATAGTTGAATACTCAGCATTTTTCATTCTTAACATAGGGTGCCCTATGCTTTACTGATGGTCTGTCTTGCCTGGTTTCAAATTTTATGTTGACAAACTTTAAATATTTTTTATTGTTAGAATGTTGGATTTCTTGTTGCTGAAAGAAAAGTATGGTTGTAACATGTAAATCTAGATTGCTAAGAAGAGGTGGGACCTGAACATCTTTTGAACAGTTAATCACTGTTCATGTAGTGCAAAAAAGAAAACAAAATATATGCATACAAAGATAGAATGCATATAATGGATTCTAATAGCAGTTATCAAAACAAATTTGGATTATTCCTGATTCAGATAACTGAATTAAGTTTGTATTTCTATGCTTATCAACTGATTATTCTCTCAAATTTTTAAGTAATATTTTTCCCACTTTAACAGTTATTTGAAAGAATTAAGCTGCTTTGCTTTGCTTTTAAATTTACTGCAATTTAGATCAAACATACACACATGAAAATTTAAACACTTTTGATATTTGTTAATAGATGGGTATTGTTAATGATTTGAGCATAGAAATATGGATACCTCAGTGCAAATTATGTAGTGTGTAGCATGTAGCTGAATTGCCACTCTGAAACCTGCTTAACTCTTTTAGAGCTCTAAAGAGCTGTAGCAAGCATCTACTGACTAGACACTACAAGATAAGGGCTCATATCATTTGTGAATTTTACCCAATCTTGATGTGAAATTAAAAAACTTATTTTAGAGTCGCTTCCCCCATTGGCACAAATTACTTAGCAAATACCGTGGCAGAATGAGTATTGTTGAATTACTTTTTCAAAACATGGAGCCCAATTTTCACAAGTATTATATTTATGGAAAGTTTTTATTACATTTTCATATTTCTCATTGTAAATCAGTTTTTTTTTAAGCCCCCTCTTTTCAGTTATCTGCTTCTGCATTTTATTATTATACTGTAGCATGCTTTGTGCATCTTTTTTTTTTAACGTTCCGTTAAAAAGATTGGATAATATTCTTTAAATTGTTTACTTGCAAAATTATGATGTTCAGCATTTCTGCCTTTAGTTCACAAATGTATAAAATATTATGCCTGTGTACTGTCACTGAGGAATGTATAGCTTTATAAAACATTTCAGTTTAAACTGAAGCATTTTTAAATGTCTGAAATACTGCTTCAGTTCAAAATGTTTTCCACAGGGGAAGACCTGACCTGATATATTTGTGGTTCTCATCAAATGATATCAGCACTGTTTAGAAAAACATTTATATTAGTTAGCACTACATTTCAATCTAGCTTACTTTATAGAGTGGTTTTACAAAATAAAATAACCTTTTATAGTCATAAAAAATGGTGGAAAAGTAACTTTTTAAATAATGTAAGTATTTTTGGTACTTTGTGACAGTTATTTCAGAGTTTAAAACATTCATTTGACAGATCAATATAGATTTCTGAAAATTAAATCCTTGTCTCCGTAGAAAAGGAAATCTATAATGTCTGGTTTAAAAATAGGTCAATGAATGGTATTCTAGTATCTTTGCTACTTTGGTGATAAAAAAATAAAAAAAAACAGGAATAAATACAAAGTAGTTAGTTTTAGCCTTAGAAAATTAATTTAATGTAATGCCTTGCATTAACCCTTTGAGCATTGTGAGGATACACTTTTTAGGTAATTTAATTAGACCATTGAAAATATTCTATATATTTAACTAACTGATTGTCCTGCAGAATTTTTTAAAAATTTCTCAATTTAATATTTGCATGCTAGACAGAAATGTTTTTTGTTCCAAAAGGCTTAATAGATTTAGGTGAAATTCTTCACTGCCACCAATATGTGCTGTATGGTGCAAAACTATTTCTGCTATTTTCTTTTCATAATTGCATAAATACCAGAAGAAATAAAATATTTGACTACAGTCATAGGTTGTTTACTTTAAGATGCCTTTACAATGTGGAGGTTTAGAAAAAAATATTTGTACTCTTTTGGAAATATCTTTAGGGTAATATTAAAATACTTTAATACTGTAAATTAAAATCTTCACAAATAAAACCAAAACTACTTAGTTAACAAGAGAATGAATTTTAAAGAATTCTTGGTATGTTTGCAATCAAATTTTCTGCAGTCTATCTGATAAATAGACAAAAAGGCCATTGTATTCATATTACTTTTAACATTCAGTCACTGTGATATGAACTAACGGAAAGATAGTGGTAGTAGATTCAGCTTCCTCTACAGGGATGCAGTTTAGATGACTTACTGAATGTCACAATTTAGAAAGAAATAAAACCCAAACCCTAGAAATTGCACCTGCCTTCTGCTGTATTGAAAAGTCCTTTGTTCTTACAAGTAGTACTCACCAGAACAAAGGAACAAGTTCAGAAGTGAGTAGAGAGTTGTTGAAAATTAGATAGAAATACCACCTTATGTAGCTTTTCTACTGGTTGATTGCAGAAGCAATCAACAGTAGGTACAAATGTATTTTATTCAAATCTAGCTGAGTGAAAAAAATGTCTCATTAGATTTAGTGGAATTACATTGCTAATATAGTGCAAGTAAGTTGTAAAGATTTCTAGTTAGTTAATGCCAATTCATGCATAATTAGAATGCAATACTCAAAGGGGTTTAATTTAACAATATTTTATTCACAATTTATTGTAAATGCTCCCCAGTTTGCCTGCCTTGAACATTGCTGCTAGTGATTTTAAATGAGAGCAGACCTAACTTTAATTTACCTATTTAACTTAAGAAATAGTAAAAGCCACTTACAAAGTGACTGCCTAGTTTTTGTTTGAGGAAAATATGCCTCAGTTTGATAATTTAAACTTTCGTGGTTTATTCTGATTTTTTTCCTTTTAAAAAAGAAACTCATCAATTAAAATGTTGGGACTGGAAGCCCTGAGTAATTAAAGTTTTTGTAAAAATTGTTCTTGTAAATTGATCTGTAAGCCTGAAATTCACTATAGGGAAAAAAGTCCATAACAAGACGATGAGCATCAAAATGACCCTCAGTTAAATCAGAATCAGGGAAATGCTCTTATGTTCTTAAGTGCTTCCTTGATCACGGTGCAAATGTCTTCAAGAATTTTCAGCACTGGGTGAACTTCAAAATAATAAACATTTGAAAAGAATTAAGACTGTAGAGGGACAACCTCCCTTGATTTGGGTTCACCAGGGATATAATCCATTATCTTTTGACTCGCTGATAACAAGAGGGTCTTATTCTTTTAAGGTTTTTTTTACACAAAGAATACTAAAGGGTTCCCAAATACATTGTTCAAGTGATTGTTTTGTATTTAAACATTAAATATAATATTGAAGTAACCCAATAAAGCAATTTAAATGTAAAAAAAATATGCAAGTTTCTCATCCTCACTGAAAATTTGGATTTACAGTAATAACCAATGAGGCTATTGAATAAACTTTGAGTGCCTTTCAAACACTTGAGAAATTTTGCCTCAGGTGGTAAACTGTAATTAGGTTAATTCTAGAGCTTGCCAATCAATAATTCTGTCATCACTCAGGGCTTTCTTAGCTTCTAGAAAACTTACTTGGTTCCATTTATTTTCTACTGTATTTTTTAAGGTGCCGTCATTTAAATTTCACTTAGTAAGTGGCAGTTTACATTATTCAGTACCACAGGAACAGAAATGTAATAACACTAGGAGAAATTGAACTTTTGTTTTCCTATTTACTGCATACATTGTGTAAATTAAGAAAGCAACTTTTTTGTAGAATGTGCATGTGACATAATGTAGTTTTGCAGTTTTTTAATTTGTTGAACATACTTTTCAATTATTTAAGAAAAACCTCTTTACAGAATAATTTGATAGGGTTTTTTGTATAATGTGCTTGATTTTGTAAATATGTATTTCTTGATGTGATTTTTTTTGTGAGAAATGCTAAATCTTTTAGTATATCATGTCCTCTCAAAATTGGAAGGAGCTAAATAGTTTGTGGGCAATTTGTATTGTGTACTGTATAATAACTAGGAAAGTTTTATAATTATAAAAATATATATTAACTTTTAGTGTGTTGTTTTTAAAAATAATGGCTGGAACATGCTAAAGACAGTAGGACTTTTCTGAATATTTCAGACATGAACTCAGGCTAGTTTTCTTGTGTTTTTCAAAATTAAATTGTGTATTGTCTTCTGAAATAAATAAATTTGTTTTCCTGTTACAAACATTTGACATTTGAATTGTTTTGGGGTTTCTATAATTAAATACTTTAGGTTGCAATACTGATGAATTTGGAAGAAAAATTATTTCAATTTTATTTAAATAATAAATGGAAGTTTAGTTCAAGCTCCCCACAGTGCTATAATATAGTTTCCATAGCATGCAATATGGCAGAAATGGTGGAAATTCAGGGATGCAAGTTATTGTAAGAATACAACAGAATATGATAGGTTACACAACAAAATATAATTTTTATTACTTCTTCAAGGTGATTTTTCTGCACAATGTTGATGTTACCAACTAAGTCACATTCTATATCAAGTTATTTTAAATGTATTTGCTTTGTCTCACATCAGGCAATCACTTCTAATGTGTAAAAACACATGAAGTCCACAACAATCTAAACTGTGCCAAAAGCCATGACAAATATAAAGCCAATTATTAGTCCACGAAAGAACCAAGACAGTCAAACCTTTACCTCTTTCTGGCACTGTTAATGTTATGCCAAAGAGAGTTGCTGTGCTGACTTGATGGTGTTATTCCTAATCTTGTTCCAGATTTCACTAAATACCATTGTATGTATTCTACCCCAATAACTGGATTAGCCTAATGATATTAAAAAAGAAAACAAACAAAAAGAAATCGTTACTACAATGTGGTTCTTTTCACAGTTTGTTCTGAACAATTTTATTAATAGAACTGTTTTCCTAAGGAAATATTATGCACCCAAAATCTGAAGCGGTCTTCACTACTAGAGTTTAAGGCATAGTCAGACATACTTTCACAGATTTTGCTGGAGTGTTGTTTAACAAGATGTTGTCCCAAACTGTTCTCTTTCCAGCTGGAAGTTGCTCTTACCCACAGTGAGTGTGATGTGAGTAGAAATGATCTGAGTAATATCTTTGTTCCATAGCTTGGGAAGTCCTTAAAGCTTCCTAAGGTGTTGTAGTAGTTCTGTTAGAGGAACAAGAAAATAAGTGGATTATGATGGGCATTTATTGAATGATTGAATTATATAGGTTGAAAGAGACATTTGGAGGACTTGTGTTGGTTTTGCATTGAAGCGAACTTACGGAAGTGATTTTTCTGAGAGGAGTTGTTGAGAGCTTCTTCTATGTTTGACAAAAACTAATCAGGGATTAGTTTTGAGAACTGACAACTTGTTAAACTACTGAGAAAGTTGAACACCCATCTGTGAACATACATGTTAAAAATGAACAAGCCCGGGAAAAAAACCTCTTGATTTCCAGCCTTTGGAGAGAGTTCTCCCCCCTCCTGGCCTAGTGGGCCAGGCTGCAGCTGCTAACATCTTGCCAACATTGAGCCTTGCCCCACTGCTGGCCCGGGCCGAGCTGGGTTCTGCCGGGCCCCTGGAACTGCTACGGGCCAAGCCAAGCTGCCTCCGCCACGGCCTGCAGGGGCAGTGCTGGACCCCAGTGGCTGCCGGGCAGGGGGAAGGAAGACCATCAGCCCGCGGCTGGAATTGAATGCAGCAAAAGCCAAAAAACAGGCATGCAGCCAGAGCAGCCACCACCGTTCTTGCTGGGCCCCTGCTATCCTGGCCCAGCCCCCAGTGTGGTCGCCAAAAAAACACTGCACTGTAAACAGCTCCGGACCGCCACCCAGCAGGGATCACATGACCATCTGCAGGCCTCGGGCAAGATATTAGCTCTTTCACTCCACAGATGAAACCTGCGAACATTGATTCTCTCTCTTGAGTGGAAGAAAGGACAGAGATGAAGACATTCACAGAAACAGCGTGGAGACATTGAGGTCAGACAAGAAGGAAGAGTCAGGTCCCAGCTGGGGGAGGGGATGAGGAGATGTGTTGGACTGAAATTCTCTTGTAAGCTGTGGAGAAGATATGATTGATAAATCAGACACTTTTTTTT
>VWZS01009523.1:13213-24644 GCA_013397075.1 Rhabdornis inornatus
AAATAAAGAGAACCTTTGCTTTTAAACAGCTCATCCTTAAAATAGTTCCCCATAAATTGACATGGCCCATAAAAGCAGCTGTGGGAAGGCTGTAAAATGAGAGGGACTTTGCAATAGCAGATTTCCGGGCGGCTGCTATTCGTGGAAATTAAAAGCCACGAGAGAACTGTTTTCTTGTAGTGAAGTCTCCATAGCATGTCAAGAGAGACTCTTCTCCCTAAGTGAACTACAGAAAGACTATTTTAGAAATGGTAAACTGACTGACTTGTCTCTGTGCATTGTCAGTAGGAAAGAAAAGAAAGTGTAGGGAGGAGAAGTGTTCTGAAGGTTTTATTCTAATTCTTATTATTTTTTTTTCTTTTAGTTTCTGTTAATAAAGGTTTTCTTTGTACCCTTTAAAGTTTGAGCCTGCTTTGCTCTTCTCCTAAACCTATCTCACAACAGGAAATGAATAAATAATTCTAGTGAGTGCGCTAGTGATTTAGCCAACACTAGACCCACCACAGGACTCTAGTCACAGAATCACTAGATTGGAAGAGACCTTTAAGATCATCCAGTCTAACCCATGCCCTAACACCTCAACTAAACCATGGCACTGAGTGCCACATCCAGTCTTTTTTTTAAACACATCCAGGGATGGTGACTCTACCACCTTCCCGGGCATACAATTCCAGTACTTTATCACCCTTTCCGTAAAAAACTTTTCCTTAATATCCAACCTATATTTCCCTTGGCGCAGCTTAAGACTGTGTCCTCTCGTTCTGTCAGTTGCTGCCTGGAAAAAGAGATGAACCCCCAGCTGACTACAACCACCTTTCAGGTAGTCCAATCCACCCCACTCCCTGAGCATGGCCTCTATTTGTGTTTGACATCTTTATGGGAAAAAAGCTTTCTAATATCAAAGTGGAATTTCCCATGTTTCAGCTTGGGCCCGTTGCCTCTTGTCCTTCCTTCTCTTTTGAAGGCTAAATGATCCCAGCTTTCAGCCTCTTCTTTTATGCCATATGCTCCAGCCCCCTGACCATCTCAGTGGCCCTCTGCTGGACTCACTCTAGTATGTCAAGTCTTTCTTGTACTGGGGAGCCCAAAAGTAGACACAGGACTCCAGTCGTAGTCTCATCAGTATTGAATAGAGGGGGAAAAATAGCACTTCTCTTAACCTTCTGGTTACATTACTGCTAATACATCCCAGGACGCAGTTGGCCTTGACCACAAAGGCACACTGTTGGCTCATATACTAATTGTCCACCAGGATCCCAGTGTTACCTAACAAGTTCTATTTCTTTAAAAAGGAGTCTATGCATCAGGGGAAAAATATGCTGGAAAATTCTTTTAACTTTAGCACAAATGTTGTAAGGGTCAGTCCGGAGTTTCCCTCATTTTTGCCTCACGACCGTCGCAAGAAGACCCTGACGACCCCCACCCAGGTTGACTCTGGACAATGGTTTTCTGGCCTGGTTGAGGTGGATGCTTGCCAAGGGACTGTTTGCAGGTGCTCGCTGTGCTTCATGGTACACTGCTCTCGAGCAGGCACTAGCTGGAGCAGCAGGTTCTGTATACCTGTTTCTTGGAGCAACCCTCACAATAGTCCATAAATCTCCCCACTTTTTGGCCAGAAGCTGCTCGCCTTGGAAAAGGACTATAAAAGAGCGACCTTCTGGAGAAGACCCTTGAGATCTCCCCATGGACGAAGACCCGTCTATTGGCTGGACCACGAGGATGTCCGTCTCATCTGTTGGTAGCTATTTTCCCATCCCCCTCTTTTTCTTCTCTATACTTTGTTTCCTATATCTCTCCCCTCTATCGCAACTGAGTTGTTGGCATTTAATAATGCATTGCTGTTGTTGAATAAACTGATTTTGTCCCCTGCATTTTGCCTGTTTGCACCTCTGAGATCNCCTGCAAAGGCCCTTCCTGCTTCTTTACCTGTTTCCACCTCAACAACAACCCAGACCGCAATAACCAATATCGTTCATTAATATGTACTAGCAGATGTTTTAGTTCTGAGAACAGAGTGCCGGAGCAAAGAATGATAAGAGAAGTGTATCATAACCTGACCACATATTTGAGATACACCCAAGGAGAAAAGATTCATTAGAAGATCCGGAACCATAAATGGAAAATTTGGAGAATGGAATCTTCCCAAACAACCTCAAAAAGACCCCTACTGATATCCAAATAAGTCCATGGAATAAGTTAGCATATATGCATGTATTCAGGAAATGTAATGAATATGTAATAGAAATCTAGTGAATTTGTATTAGTTTCATGAATATAACCTGGTCTGTTAGGCTGCTGTATGTGCATATTTGGTGAAATGATCCCTATTCAGAACCCAGGGTGCTGAATAATGTCTGCTTTCTAACCTAACAAACTGGTTGAAGAGTTTATTTCCCAGTTTTCCATGACACCAGGTCCTTTTCTGCAAATCTTTTCTCTATCCAGTCAGCCCCCAACCTGTACTAGTGTATGGAGTTGCTCCATACTAGATTTGGGAAATTTCCCTTTCTTAAACTCAATGAGGTTCCTGTCAGCAACCCTGCCCTCCACTGTATCATCTGCTCCCCACAATTTGGTATTGTCCAGACACTTTCAGAGTGTGCACTCTATCCCATCACCCAAGTCATTAATAAAGATGTTAAACAGTATCAGCCCCAGGATGAGTCCTTGGGAGGCCATTGGCAATCAGTCAGTGTTTGGACTTTGTAACGCTGATCACAGCAGTGAGCATGATGGTCCAGTCAAATTTCAACACATTATTGTCTATTCATCCAGTCCATATTTCACAGATTTGGCTATAAGGATACTATGAAAGACCATGTCAAAGGCCTTGCTGAAGTTGACATGAACAACATCTAATGTTTTTCCCTAGTGCTCAGTCATAAAAACATAGATGGCCATAAGGTTGGTTGGGTGCAATTTGCCCTTGGTAAATCCATGCTGTCTGTTCCCAGACACCTTCTTGTACTTTCTGTGCTTGGGCATGGCTTCCAAGAAGGTTTGTTTCATAACTTTCCCAGGGACTGATATGAGGCTGAGCAGCCTGTGACTTCCTGGATTCTTCCCTTTGCCCTTCTTGAAGATGATTGTAACATTTGCATTTTTCCAGTCATCAGGAAACTTCTTTGACCACCATGACCTTTTAACATTGATTATGAGCGTGGCCTTACGATGTCATCAGCCATCTCCTTCAGCCTCTTTTGCATCTTTTGAGGTTTAGGAATAGTACTCACCAATACAGTGCCCTCACCAAGACTCCAAACCACATGCCACTCCCCCTCCCCCCTCCAACTGGAGGCGCAAAAGGCAAAGATTGCAGGTTGAGATAAGAACAATTTACTGGAAACAGCAATGAGATAAGAAAACAAACAGTAACAGCAACAATATTAATAACAAAAGGTATAAGAAAATAAGTTATTCACATGGACAAACATTCCCAACAATAGACAATACTGGATGGCTCCCTCCACCACATTTTCTTGACTGGAAGGAACCCCTTCTCCTCAGAAGCAAGTCCCTTTCCCCCACCTCCAGTAGTGATATGAGGTGATATAGAATAACCTCCAGGTCCTAGCCATACCCCCTCCAGCTACTGAAAAAAAATTAACCTGTCCTGGTTGGAACCAGGATAGCATCCTATCTGGTCTCATAGACCACTTCAACTGGCTTAAATGTTCTCTAACTGTATTGTCCTCTACCGTGGGAAATAATTTATTCCCACAGACTGCTAGGAGGATCAGGGGGACTGAGAGGTCTTAGGGCAGTACTTAGTGATGAAAACCACAGTAAAAAAAAGGCAATGAATGATTGCCCTTCTCTATGCTATTAGTCACTGGATCTTCTGCCCCACTGAATGAGGCCCACTTTTTTTTAGCCTTTCTTTTGCTACTGTCATACCTATAGTTCTTTTTCCATTCATATCCCTTGCTACTTCCAACTCCTTCTGAGCTTTGGTTTTCTTAACTCCATCCCTGCATACTTGGGCAATGTCTCTATTTCTCCTGGGAATCCTGTCCCTGCTTTGCCTGCTTATATCTGCCTCTTCTGCTTACAAATAGATTGTACAAATACTACATAAGCATTTGGGCCCCCTCTATTAGAATGTGTTCTTTAGTCAGAATATAGACCTGCTAATGGATTGTACCTAACATTTCCAAGAACCTATGAATCAAAAATTAATTATCTTTAGTGAAAGCAAAGTAGTAATGTATTCATTGCCTTCTTTTATGAAGTACTGGTGGCAGAAGCATATTTATAACCCTTGGTTGTTAGAGCAGAGTTAGAGAGGGATGCCAGTAGAACACTTGGGAATAGGAATAGCTGAATACCATATGCACTTTAGAAGAGGGGTTCATGCACTGGTTCTTTGCAGAAATTGCAATTTGAGGTTGTATTGCCTTTCATGGATGTTGAAAGTCTGCACAAGCAGCTGCTCTGACACCCCATTTGTCGCAATTGCAGGAGGGTTTTCCCTTTGCGACAATCTTAACCAGGTTACAGCGTGGCTAATAAAAAACACGGGAAGGGTACAGTGGTGTGCCAGAGATATCCTTTAATCCATCCGTGATTAAAGACAAAGCAGCCAAAGACCATGCGGTTTGGGGGGCAGCATCCAAAGACCATGTGGTCTGGGGGGCAGCATCCAAAGACCAGGGGGAGGGTTCCGGTTAACAATACATAGGGGTATACCTGAAGGCAAGGTATCCAATCCCGAACACAGGACAGGGACCTGACCTTATATGTCAAAGGTCTCGAACCAACAGTGAATCAGGGCTAGGAATAAGATTTACTTTGGAATGAGCTAATTAGCATCTTTGCAGTGCCCAGCCTTCCAGGGTCTCAGGTTTATGTCCTCTATCTCAGTTGGTTCGATTCCCACACCCATTGATTCAAATGACAAAGAAGGGGATACATTGTGGGTTTTTTTATTGTCTGCAACACAGACAGTGAATTTATTGGGCTCATGTAAATGACAAACTATATAGTTTCATCACATCTGTTTAGATTGTTAGCAACCACTTTGCCAATTTAATTCATCTGAATTTCAGCAGAGTTTCTAAAGTTTAGAATAAGGGGATTTTTTTTTCTATTTTATTGACTTCCCTTCCCCCTCAGGTTTCAGCCAAGAGAATCAAACAGCCAAAACTAAGAGGTGCATTGAACAACCTGCTAAGAGAGAATGAATTGATTCAAGCCCCAGACTGGAGGCCCATATTTCATCAGTGAAAATGGTTTGGGGCTAGAAAGGCATGGCCTGCTCTCCAATATCTCATTAATGGATTTCATTACCAGCTTCAGAACCACAGACTTTTACCTAGTGTTTCAAATATGACACCAAATTGGTTTCTGATTCATGGCAAGTGGGAAGGATGACACTTCTGTTAGGAGTTGCCAAATCTTGTAGTCCAATGGAGGCAAGGCTGCTGTAGGTCCATGCCCTTAAGTCCAACCAGAAGTGAGGCAGCATGTAGTCCCATTAGCCACATGCACAAATGTGTGTCCTGGGGGAAGGGGGGGGATGCACCACCACACTATGAAATTGCTGTTTCTCTTCAGGTTTATGATTGGCTGATCATAGTGTTTCAGAGATATGCATAATGTATCTTTACCAATAATCATTCCTGAAAATGTGATTATGTGCAGCATACTTTACAAGAACAGATCACTTTTTCAGTTGTGAATACCACTACAAAAATAAGAATAAAGCATAAATTTACAGCAAGTGGTTAAAACCACTGTGATTTTTTCTTGTTTATCTTTCATCAGTAATAAATGTGTTCCATTCTGTGAGAAACAGGGCTCATTCTTCAAAATTTTTAAAAGTTTAATAAGGGATAAAAGGGATAATATCCAGCCCTTACTCACTCCAACAGCTTGGAAAACTGCCAAATGCACACCATTAGCTTAAAATAATTTTCTTATATACTTTTTCATTACATTGGTTAAATGCATATTCATGAGAGTCATACATATTCAAACATTCCTGTGAGTTTACATGTTCTGGGAATTCATTTGCTTGGTTTTAACCTTTGAGCTGTCTGTAAGCTATCCTGTAGATTAACTCAATATATTTTATTTCTTATCGAGGCTCTGTTTTGTTGTTTTAACACTTCTTGATAACTGGAGAGTCAGTAGTAAATTTTTCTCTTGGTGTCCTGGCTCTTGTCACTGTTATCATTCAGATAAAATAGTCTACAAATGCATTGAATCAACATAGCTATTTTACACCATTATCTGAGTTAGTTACACAAATAAAAGTATTTAACATTACATAATCTTTATTTTAATATTATGTGAAGGCCTAAGCTCTATTTATCACACTATTATTTATAAGCTATATGGTACATACAAAAGCTGACAGATTATACCAAAAAGCAGTAAAAAGGGATCACAAATTGTACTATATCCAAATCTTTGTGATCAATAATAACTTGCAAAGGCCAATACATAAATGTGAAAGACAATAACTATATTGTAATTTATAACAATTCCCTCCCTTTGTTTTTTCTTACTTTATTTGGCTTGAGTTACAGTTTTGAACCTCTGTACTCTTGGCACACTGATACTTTTCATGTATCATAAGTGCCTTTTTTAGGTTTTTATCATCCTTTGTTTTCTTTAATACTATAATTTTCNCAAAAAGCAGTAAAAAGGGATCACAAATTGTACTATATCCAAATCTTTGTGATCAATAATAACTTGCAAAGGCCAATACATAAATGTGAAAGACAATAACTATATTGTAATTTATAACAATTCCCTCCCTTTGTTTTTTCTTACTTTATTTGGCTTGAGTTACAGTTTTGAACCTCTGTACTCTTGGCACACTGATACTTTTCATGTATCATAAGTGCCTTTTTTAGGTTTTTATCATCCTTTGTTTTCTTTAATACTATAATTTTCAGCCTTCCTCTTGAGCTTCCTGACTTGGGATTGATGGGCATTGTTATTACTTGCATATTTTGAACCACATAAGTAATCAATTGGATAAGACATGGAATTAAACATGGAAGAAAAATTAAACTTGTTATACCACATAGCATTATAAATCCTATCCTCTTACACTAAGATATTCTAAAGAAATTCTTCCACCATCTTTTATAAATTATAGACTCCCACTTTTGGGCTGGTACATGGGCTATTTTCCGGATGTTTTTGACTATATCCAAAACTGCATGTCTATTATCATCAATTTGTAGACAACAATCAGATTTGTTAAATTATCTACAGATACTTCCTTCCTCTGCTAATATATAGTCTAGTGCCAACTGATTTTGATATACTGCAGCTCTGGTTTGCCTTTGCTGGCTAGTTATTAATTCCAAGGCTAGAGCTGTTTCATTAGTTATAATTTCTACAATTGCTTGAAGTCTTATGATATGATTTAACATATGAATTGGGATACAATATCCCCAACTCCCATCCCGTGCCCAGGCGGCTGGACTATACGTTTGCATTATTAGTTTGGGAGGCCACTCCTCATTACCCCAATTTTTATATCCCCCAATTTCTCTGACTGACTCTCTTTTGCTTCTTTTTAAGGCATCATAGATCGGTATTAAATTATCTCGGTCTTGATTTGGTAACAGAAAAAATCTTGGTTGTGTAACTTCCTTTTCATAGGGGAGGATGTTTTGGATAAGCCCTTTCCCCACATATCCAGAATAAGCTGTCTGGTGCTTTCCAGTACTCCTTTCTTTGGTTATTAATGTTTTCCCATGTCTTGGGGTGACTGTATGATGCCTGTATCCCCAAATTGTCTGTTCTGTTGGTGTTGAATATTAAATTCTGCAACTTTAAGNGTTTTGCTGTTTGGTATTGATCATTTTTTGTGCTGCAAGGTGTGTTGCCTGTTGAATAAACAGTTGTTTTTTTTCCACTTCTCTCTGTGGAAGTTTTTTTTTCCCGAGCCGATTGGGGGAGGGACTGCTTGTATTTTTTTTCTAGAGGGACCCCATTCAGAGGTTTCCTCCCAAATTTGCCCTAAACCACGACATCCCAAAATTTAGATATTTCGGGGATCCCATAATAGGGATTTTTCTTAGCTTCATTACACAATAAAAGTTTAATTTCTTTCTCATATTTACAATTCTTTTTCTTTTCCTGGGTCCAATACTGTGTCAGTTTTTTAGGGATCTACCATGTGGAAGTTCTATTATAGACTTTATATCTTTTACAGGGGGTTTGTCTTACTTTATCTAAGAATTTCTTTCCCATATGCTAGAGGGACTCCTCTCCTATTATCTTTGAACATAATATCTACCCTTCTGGCTGGTTTTCTCCTTTCATGTTGGTTCTGTTCCATTTGAGAAGTTCAACTGGGCCTAGGCTACTACCTTTCCATGGCCATTCTTTCGTCATTAAAGCTCCCCCACATACCCAGCAGTTGGTAACATTTAGTTCTTTACTGATTCTTTCTCCCAGATCTACAAACAAGTTCTTTCCTAACCTAGGGATTTCTATTTCATTTTCTGTTTGTTGCTTGAATTTTGTATATAAATCTCCACATGGAGTTGGCTCTGGGTTGGATTACTGTATCTGTTTGTTTTTTCTTGTTTATTATTTATGCTTGTAGTAAATCTTGTATTAAATCTCGTTCCTTTTTCCATTCTTGGGTCTGACTTATGGAGAAACAAACTAATTTTTCTCTTTGTGGGCATCCATGGTTTGATCTTAGAATTTTTGTAACCCTGTACATTCGACGATTCTGTATGCAGGTGTCTAGATGAATTATAAGTGTTGACTGAGGAAGGTATGAGCATTAAAATAACAACCTTGAATTTTTCCATAGTACAGCATTTTGTAGCTCTTGTGACATGGATCATCCAAATTCCCAAGAGGGAAAAGATTAACAAGGAGCAATAGGAGTCCAGTACAACGTGTACTCCCACTTCCGATGCCTTATGGGATTGCTGCCCACAGCATGTATGTATGATCTTCTTGGTGGCGAGTATAGTGGTTAATCTGGTCTTGCCTCCTATCTCCTTACCACAAAATTATGTCACCTGCTTTTCCTATGTTGTGGTTCTTTACTGTTCCTTAGTCAACCTGCACTTATTAATTTCATTTGCAGAATAGGGTCTTATTACATCCCCATAATATGGAGTCGTTTTCTGTGCTCAAAATATGGTCCCTGTTTTTGATATACTATAGCCACCCACTCAGCTTCTAATAGCTTATATTTCGGAGCATCCATTTAACTCCACAACAGAGCATTAAAATTGGTACTTGCCCTGGATTTGCGTTTGAATTTTTCCTTTTCTTTCAACAAATTTTGCAACATGCTTGCCGTTTGGGGGAGCTACACCCCCAGAGTTGGCCACAATTTTCACACTGACATTGTACCCAACTTGAATGTCTCGCCCTAGGGTGCTTTAAGCAAGATATGTGATTAGGAATAAATCTGGGAGATGTCTCAGCAGGAAGAGCTGATGGGTTTTCTTTTCGCAGGTCACGGGCAAAAGTAAAAACTCTAGTATCACTTATGGCCTCGGTGTGTTTTAATTTATATTACCCTGATCCACTCTATTGGGGAGGAAGTAAATTACCGCCTCAAAGGTTGTGTCGGAGTTTGGGGAGCCTCTGGCCTTTGAGAATACAAAAGAACTGATAAAGCCTATAGGGAACTCCCTCCCAGTCTGGATTGATGTGCAGTTGCCTGTTGTTTACTTGCCACATTGAGCACACGTGTTTCATTTCAGAGTCATTCTCACTCCTCCTGTAGAAGTGACACTTTTCCAGTCATTGGGTTCTTCTACTGATCCTTTTATTCTGCTAGCGTGAGTCTATCCTTGTTCCACAGTTTGTACAGCCAATTCAATGCTGAGCAGCATCTGAAAGAGACCTTCCCATTGTGGGGTTAAAGGTTGTTTTTTCCATAATTTAACCATTACCCAGTTCTCAGGATTGACATGAATTTTGAAATCTAGGGTAGAAGTCTGAGGGATTATCCCTTTTTCTCGCAGTTCCTCTAGGGTTTATGCTATAGACAATGTATTTTTTGACACTGTCCCCCCATTCTTTATGTGGCAATATTATTTGGCGAAATCAGAAAAGGTAACCCAAACATAATTTTGTAAGGTGAAATCCCTAAATCTGATCTAGGTTGAGTTCTAATTCTTAACAAGGCTAGGGGTAGGAATTTTACTCATGACATTTGGGTTTCAACCATCAGTTTAGTTAGAATTCTCTTAAGAGTTTGATTCATCCTTTCAACCCATCCTGAATTTTGTGGATGCCATGGAGCGTGCAATTCCCATTCTATACCTAGAGCTTGGACCACCTGCCATATTATTTTTGATGTGAAATGGGTTCCTCCATCTGAGTTGATGTTGTTCGCTATTCCACACCGGGGAATGATTAGTTCTAGAAGACTTTTACATACAACGTTGCCAGGAGCTTTAACAGTTGGTACTGCCTCTACCCAATGAGTTAAATGTTCTACTATTGCTAGCAAAAATTTCCACCGTTGCACTTGGGGAAGTTCAGTAAAATCTACTTGCATACTTTGAAAGGGTCGTAAGGCTAATTCTCGCCCTGCTTGGTGTGCTTTCCTCATGACTTTCTGTTTATTTTTGGCATATCACGCACTTTTCAGTTACTTGCTTAGCTATTCCAAAAATTCCCATGCAACCCCAATTTCTCAGGAACTGATCACTCAATGCTTGGGTACCCCAATGAGTCTTGTTATGCATGCTTTCTAATATTTTTCTGGCCAGCGGTTTATTTAGCAACTGTCTCCCATCAGGTAACTTCCCTTCATTGTCTTTTTTTGCTCCTATTTTGAGGAATTTCTTTTCCTCTATTTCACCAAATACTGATATATCCTGAATTTCTTCTGTGGGGGTTAGGACCATCATCATTTTCTCTTCCCCTGACTCAGCTGCATTTTTAGCCTCCAAGTCTGCTAAGTTGTTCTCACATATTTCTAAGGTGGTCACTTTCTGATGTCCCCAAACATCCACAACAGCAATTTCCTCTGTCAATTGTAAAGATTCCAATACTTCTGAGATAAGCCTTTCATGAATTAATCCTTTCCTTTTTGAATTTAACAGTCTTCTTTCCTCCTAGATTTTCCTAAAAGTATGCACCACTCTAAAGGTGTACTTAGAGTCAGTATACACAGTTCCCTTTACTTGTGTTAATATTTCAAGGACTTGTTTCAAAGCATACAACTCACATGCTTGGGCTGACCAGCTGGGGGGTAACTCTCTTTTCTAAGGTTACTAATTTCTCATTTATTATAGCATATCCCAACATTCATTGCCCCTGAATTACCTTTGAGGATCTGTGGAAATTGGGGAAATTGAGGACAGAGACTTGGCTTCACCTGCAGATGCAGAGAGCTTCAGCTTCAAACCCTGGGAGGCACCTATCTAGGAGGAAGGACATCCTTTTACATCGTGGTGATGTTATGAACAAGTTCGCAAGT
>VWZS01009532.1:0-11398 GCA_013397075.1 Rhabdornis inornatus
GGCTTTTCCTTCTCTCTCTGATTTACATGCTGCTCTCAAGCTGCTATGGCCTAAGTTCCTACCAAAATTTCCTGACAACCAACTGATGAGGTAAATGGGAGCAATGCCCTCCACAGGTGCTGCACAGGGACCATCCTGGGACAGCCCTACAAAATGTCCCCCATGGCCTCTTCAGTGACCAGTTGCTTCACACAGCTTTGGGATGGGCTTGGAGGGATGTGAGGCCCCTCTGTGGCCAATGCTGAGGGCCACCAGTGGGAGTGGAGCTATGGAATTGCTTTCCACATTGGGAACATGGACATGAGACAAATTCCCACTTACCTCCTGCATGCCAGGCTTGGGGTGCTTCACCTTTGAGATTTGACCCAGTCCCCTCTTCCTCACTGGACTCTGACACTCCACAGCAGTGGATGACAGCGCCTGGAAAACAAGGACCATGGGCTGCAGTGAGCAGCTGGCTGGTTTGAGCAAGATCCCTCTGCTGCAGGCTCCACCACCTCACCACACCAGGAGCAGCTGAAAAGGGACCTGGGCACAAATCAAGTGTGAAAATGTCCATGCCATCAGTCGAGTGTGGGTCCAAGCCCACCCACAGATGAGACCTGGGCTCCATCTGCACTTCTGCATCAAACTTGCGTGAGGGAACTGGGTGCCCCCAGCACTCAGGCAGGGAGGATGGGAACTACACAATCTATGAAACTCCCTTCAAAGCCAAACCATTCCAGGATTCTAGGATGGCCACTTGAATTTCCCTAATTTACTTGGGCATGCATGGCAACAACCGGGAAATAAAGATNGGGAAGGGGGTACATTGAGATCAGGACTCTCCATGGCTTGACACACAAAGGAAACTGGAAGCCTTCTCATCATGATGCAGATAAAGACCTCATTTTACATTGTAAAGAAAATAAGCCCAAAAAAACCCCAAACTCAGCACAGGTCTATAGGGTCTGAGTGGGCTTCTCTGGGCAAAACTTTCCTGTTTCTCCCTCCCCTGACAGCCCATGTCCAGCTGCCACTCTCAGGGCACAGGACAGAAGGGAAGCAAAAAGGGAGGTTGGCACGAGCATGACTTCTTGGTGGCAAGCTGAGGAGACAATGCAAGCAGTAGGTGCACAAGAAAATCTACCCCTGCTTCCAGGGAGTCCTCTGCATCTGCTGGCTGCTGGGCAGAGTTCTGTATTGTTTTTGGGGTTTTGCTTGGCTCCTCCACACTTTCAGTCTTGGAATGTCTCCTTGGAAACCCTCCCTCCTTTGATGACTGGCGTTTGAATTCAGGTGGTGAAGGCTTGAACCTGGAAAATAACATAACTATGATCATGGGCTTGTAGTGGGAGAGAGAGAGATGCCTTCCAGAGCAGCTCCTCACTGGGATGCGGCCCCTGGCTGGGTGCTGGTGTGGTGAGCTCAGTAACAGCCACTCCAAAACCAGGCTAGAGCAGATCCATGCTGGAGCAGCACAGGGATGATGCACATACCTTATGGTGTTCACATGGCGGTCTGTCAGGAATGACCAGTGGTACTGGGCAGGAATTGGGCCGCAGTTGGTCATCTCCATATGCAGCTCTTGTTCAGTGTGATTTATGATGCAGCCAAAGTCCACGGCCTGGGCCTGGAGATGGATATTTGGGAAGTAGACTTCTCCCCGAACAGTGATCTGCTCCTCATGAGGATGCTCCAAGAAGTGCATCCTGAGCACCCTCTCTGCCACCCAGCTATTCAGATTGTTCTCAAAAGCTGGGTCAAATTGGATGTAGAGATGAAGTTCCTCCCCTACATCCAGTGTCATGGGCTGCAAGGAGATGAAAAGCATTAATCACCTTTGTGATCAAGTCCCAAGGCCTGACAGCAGGAAAGAGTAAATGTTCAAAGCGCCACCCCAGCGTGGGCTTCTCAGTTCACCCTCATTTCTTTACAGTGAGGATCCGTCTGCAGGCACCACGCTCTGGTGCGAGATTCTCTCAGGCTCACATTTCTGTGCTCAGCAGCAATACAAGGGGATGGCTGCTGGAGAGCTGGGATGCTTTCCAGGAGACACCTTTACTGCATGACCCCGACCTGCTTTCCGGCTCCCTTCTCCTCATGTTTTACAGCCAGCATGGATGTTACCAATTCAGATAAGATTTTGATCCCTTTGCAGCTCTGCTGCAAAGATGCAGCTCAGGCCAATCCACACTGCTGACACTACAGAATAAATTTCTCAACTCGAGCACCTCCCAACAGAAGTGCACCACCACATGCCTCCTGAGACCCCACTGAGCAAGCCCACAGATGCTCACCTTGGAATCTGCAGGGAGGGGCTGTTGGTCCACACTGCAGATTCGGAACGGCTGTTCCAAGTCCAGCGCAATGCTGAACGGCAGTGAGCAGACGTTTTTTAAAGACAAAGGCTGGTATTGCAGTGCCAGGACATCACTGGGTTTCTACAGAAACAGAAGACAAGGGAAAACAACCTCAAGCGGCCATAGACCTCCTTCCCCTTCCAATGCATTTCACATTTTTCACCCCCAGAAGCACATCTATTTCAGTTTACTTCCAGGCAATCGAGGAGTTATACCTTTAAATGCCAGGATGCAATTCAGAGACCTACCTTTTCTACACGGAAGGTGATTGTTCCGGCAGACATTTGCACAACAGGGTGAATGAACTCGCAGGTGACATCCACTTGCATGATCTGTTTCTTTTCTATCTCTTTGCCCACAGTAGCGTAACACAGCAGCTGCTCCTTCACCTCCTGCATGCAAGATTCACTTGTCACCCATCGTGTGCTGGCAGGCCAAACATCCCACACTGGCTTGCCACCCACCCATGGGCCCTATTCCTGTCACTTATTATTAGTGACTGTAATTAGTCTCTGCTCTCAATAGCTCTCTTTTCTTTCTGTGCTGCTGCCTATTTATTCTAAATATCTGTGCCCAGGGGTCCTAGAGCCAGGGAATGCACACTGCACTTAGGTGGCAGCTTCTCTGCAGAGTTTCATTTCCCCTGGAAAGAAAGGTTCTGGTAGGAGAACAGCCCAAGACTCTGCTAAAATCTCCCCCTCTGAGTTGCTCTCCAGGGGCGCTGCAAAACCTGGCTGCCCCTGGGACACCAGGGCTGGCTGAAAGACTGGAGCATGCAGTAATAGAAAAGTTGACAAAAGTCAGTTTGTCAATCATAATGGACCCTGGGAACAGATTCCTGCCTGGATGGACATTGCACTGATAATTAGAGCTAGCACACTGTGTTTTCCCTCTCCAGGACGCAGGGCTAGACCAGCCCTCTGCCCATGTTTGTCTTCAGAGGAAAAGCAATGCTGCTCCCAGACGTTCCTGCCATTCACAGGGCTTTTGTTTTACTCCCTGGTTCCCTCAGAAAAAAACATTTGACAGTAGTTTAATTTACTTCCTGCCTCAGCTTCTAGTCTAAGTGCATCTTATTTTCTCTGCTCTTCCTTTCTGCCTCAGCAGATGACAGCGGTAAGCCCTGTTTGTCCGAAGCAGTACTTCCTTCAGCCTGTATTTTGGGAGCAGCAAGTTGGGTTTATGGTAGCTATGGAAACACAAAAGAGCCTTAGCAACTGATGGTGGCCAGGAAAGCAACTGGCTTTAAAACAGGTGCTGGAAGTCACTTGCTCCTTTTCCCAGGCAAATGTCAAGGAGCTGCAGAAGAAGCCACAGTGGAGGGGATCTGATAGGGAAGGCTCCACCCTTGGCAGGGGTCTCACCTGGGCAGTGCTGGAGCAGCCTTCCAGCACCATCTCCACAGTCTGGTGCGGCCTCAGGTCCACCTGCTGCGGCCAGACCTTAAACACTGGGCTGCCAGCTCTGTGGCTCCGGGAAGCATCTTTACTCTTGGCGCCACGGAGGGCAGGGAGACGAGTGCTCTGCCCAAAGATGCTGAAACCTTCTGTGCTCCAGTACAGCCGATGGATGCGGCATCCTTTGTTTGTCACATTGAAACGGTAACAGCAGGGACTGAAGCTAGAAGAGATGCAGAGATGGAAAATGTCATGGGAGCTGCTATTCCCTGTGATCATTCAGCTTCAGCTTTACCCTGATGGCATTCCCTGACCGCACACTCTGCAATACAACCTTCACCCAAAAGGCTGCCCAGGCTCAGAGCTTCAGCCCAGCCAGGTCTTCCAGCTTTTCCATTTCTGTGGCTTTCCAGGATATCCAGTGACTCTCAGATGATGTATTTCTAAAGGAACTCCCGTGGCTTCAGGGAAACGGAGCTGGGACCTCGAGTATTGAATAAGATCTAGCCTGAAGGACTATGGAAAAATTATTCCTTGCTGAACCCACAGGAGAAGTGGAAGCTGAGAGTCTCCTACCTGAACTGGGACGTCAAGTCGAGCGCCGAACCCAGAGGTTTGTCGGTGACAATTGTGCTGCCAATGCCCACAGCCTGGACAGAGACGATGGTCGGACGGCTGTTCTCGATGAACACCTTCACCTTGTCTTTGAATTTCTTCGTGTCGTTCAGGTTTACTATGACACTCACCAACACCTCACTCTTAGGGAGGACCACTCCTTTACTGGGTTCAGTCCTCCAGCGTGAGTGTTTCCTAGCCTGTAAGACAAGCCAAACACGAACTTAGGATGGAAGCCATGGGCCCTGCTCTGCTGTGAGGAAACAGAGGCTAAAGAGATGAGTGTAAAAACTAGAAACATTCAATTTCCCTACATGTAAGCTATGGTGTCTGGCAACAGCAATTCTCCAAGAGCTTATACAACCTGTATTTTTTCTTCTTTTAACAGACTGAGGTCATTAGCCCCGTTTTGCTCAACCCAAGGGATGCTCCTCCTCAGGAAGTTATTCCCCCACCCAGCTGTCTTTGGAGTGCTTGCCAAGGGAAGTTATTTACTCCCTCCTGGCCTCCCGAAGCACAGCTGGGTCTGCACAAAGGCACAAGACCGGAGAAAGCCAGGACTGCTCAAATCCCAGCCCAGCAGCCACACAGCTGGAGGACACTGCTGAGAGCCTGAAGAATAACTCTGCAAAGCCAGCTGAGCAAAACCCCAAAGTCTCCTTTCCCGAGAGGCCATCAGTGCTTCTCAACAGCCCCTGAAAAACTGGAGCCCTCGCTTCCCACCCATCATCAGCTGTGGAGAGGTGCCCCAGCGCCCTCTGCTTTGGAAAAGTCACCTCTAAATGGCACCTCTAAATAGCAGAGCAGGAAAGCAGGAAGCAGAAACAAAACCTGCAAGACATGCTCTCTGGGCATGGCATGGCCTTCCCAAGCACCTCGTCCTCTGGTTTCTCATGGACCTCCCTCTACAGATGGGACAAGAGAGCTGCAAGTGCCCTGGGGAGGGGGGAAAGGCCTTGCAGCACCAGCACAGCTGCACAGACACAGCTCTGCTGGTCCGGCCCTGGTATGAGCATGTGAAACCCATCCTTTACATGCCAGGCCCAGCCAGCCAAGGTGCATTGCTCCCTGCAGAGGCTGAAAGCAGAATTTCATTGTGGAGTCAGGGAAAGCTGCCCTGGCAACCCCTCCTTTGGGGTTATGTTTATCCCCCAAACAGCTGGAAAAGCAGCAAGAGGAAAATTCGCCCCACTCCTCCTTGGCCAGGAAGCTGAGCTCCAACCCTGTGGCTTGTCCCCCGTGTGTAACCTCCACCAATGAAATGACCTTTCTTTGCATGTGATATTCTGCAATGCTACAGAGGCCACAGACTCTGGGGGTGCACAACCCTCCCAGGTGCATTTGTGTGCAACAGCTCTACAGCTTTGACCCACAGGAGCTGTGAAACTTGCCTTCCCACGAGCACTTGGAGGGCAGATCTCACACTCTGGTTTCTGCCATCAACAGAAGGTTGGCACAAAGCAAATGCAGATGGAATGGGGCATCCATGGGGAAATCCATGCCCTCTCAGAAGCAATGGGCCACAGGCTTCTCTTGATCTCAGCACGCCAAAACCATGACTTGCACAGCTAAATATCTTCCACAAAAGAAAGAGTGAACTTGCAAACATGATCCAGACTCATTTGTGCTCCAGCCTCTCTGCAAACTATTTCACAGAGGCATGCCTGAGATCCTGGCTTCTCTTGCTTGCACTGGGGTGGAATATCTTGCTTCCACTCACACAGATCAATACAGAAACATTGCATACAAAAAAAAGTCAAGGGCTGCTACTAAACCACCATTTTCACTAGAAAAGAGCCCCACAGACACTTACCATCTTTAGCCAGAAGGGTGCAGGAATGTCACCGTGATTCTTGAGGTGGATGATTCTGGATCTGTCTTCCAAGACTTGGATAGTTCCAAAATTTATCTTCTCTGGATGGACAAAGACAACCGGTCCATGGGCAATGCACTCTAAATGGAATTCCTGTTCCAGGAAGAAGGTAGGAAAGATTAAAAAAAGAAAAAAAAAAAAAAAAAAGGCTCAACAAGGAGAGTTTGAAAAACTTAGCCAGCTCTAACAGCATTTCTAGACTGGGGATAATTATGGCCCTTTGAATCTGTCAGTGATGTAGACTGAAACAGAAGGCCTGGACCAAGTGTGGGGTCTGCCGCGATCCCACCTGAAAGCCACAAGCTCCCATTATCAGGGGACAAAGAACTGCTGTTTGCCATGCTTGCTTCTTCACACGTCCTTCACACTGCTATTTCCTCTGCCTCCTGCCTGCTTCATTCACTGCTCCATCTCAGCCCAAACCACGTTCCCAGCTTTTGCTGCTGCACATCCATCCTTGAACACTAAGTTCTTGAACATTCACCAAGCTACACTGGTGAAACCAGCACAAGACAGAAGCAAAGCAGGCTCTTCAGAGTAGAGATGAGACAAGTTAGCTGCCTTCAATTAATGCTTATGTGTATTCTTCATATGTATGAGTAAGGGGCATTAATTAGTAATTGCATCCTTTGAGCAGTATTTTTTTCTTTAAACAAAAAGTCTAAACTGACTTAAAAATGGCCTGAAACTCAAAAGGCTTGTTCTTGGAGAGCTGGCACAGACAGTGGAACAAGGAGTATGGATCCCTTTGCTAAACTACCTGTTCACGCCAGTGGAAACCAGGGAACCGTTTTTTCGATCTTGCTGGATTTCACCGGTCCTAAACACAGGACTTGAATGCATAAGACTCACAAAACCAGTAAGATTCACTGGAGGGCTTGGAGTATGATTTAACTACAGAAGAAACCAGCTTCCATGATGTCAAACCTTTAGTGACGTCTGACTTGAGGGAATGGCATTGACAGCTACCAGAATTACCTTCAGTCAGAAGGAGCAGCATCCAGAAATGCACATCCCTTTGGGACATACATGACTGTGTGCAAAGAAGAGCCAAAAACTATGTACTGTGGCTGGGACCTCAAGAATAAGGAACTGAAGCCNACAGATCAATACAGAAACATTGCATACAAAAAAAAGTCAAGGGCTGCTACTAAACCACCATTTTCACTAGAAAAGAGCCCCACAGACACTTACCATCTTTAGCCAGAAGGGTGCAGGAATGTCACCGTGATTCTTGAGGTGGATGATTCTGGATCTGTCTTCCAAGACTTGGATAGTTCCAAAATTTATCTTCTCTGGATGGACAAAGACAACCGGTCCATGGGCAATGCACTCTAAATGGAATTCCTGTTCCAGGAAGAAGGTAGGAAAAATTAAAAAAAAAAAAAAAAAAAAAAAAAAGGCTCAACAAGGAGAGTTTGAAAAACTTAGCCAGCTCTAACAGCATTTCTAGACTGGGGATAATTATGGCCCTTTGAATCTGTCAGTGATGTAGACTGAAACAGAAGGCCTGGACCAAGTGTGGGGTCTGCCGCGATCCCACCTGAAAGCCACAAGCTCCCATTATCAGGGGACAAAGAACTGCTGTTTGCCATGCTTGCTTCTTCACACGTCCTTCACACTGCTATTTCCTCTGCCTCCTGCCTGCTTCATTCACTGCTCCATCTCAGCCCAAACCACGTTCCCAGCTTTTGCTGCTGCACATCCATCCTTGAACACTAAGTTCTTGAACATTCACCAAGCTACACTGGTGAAACCAGCACAAGACAGAAGCAAAGCAGGCTCTTCAGAGTAGAGATGAGACAAGTTAGCTGCCTTCAATTAATGCTTATGTGTATTCTTCATATGTATGAGTAAGGGGCATTAATTAGTAATTGCATCCTTTGAGCAGTATTTTTTTCTTTAAACAAAAAGTCTAAACTGACTTAAAAATGGCCTGAAACTCAAAAGGCTTGTTCTTGGAGAGCTGGCACAGACAGTGGAACAAGGAGTATGGATCCCTTTGCTAAACTACCTGTTCACGCCAGTGGAAACCAGGGAACCGTTTTTTCGATCTTGCTGGATTTCACCGGTCCTAAACACAGGACTTGAATGCATAAGACTCACAAAACCAGTAAGATTCACTGGAGGGCTTGGAGTATGATTTAACTACAGAAGAAACCAGCTTCCATGATGTCAAACCTTTAGTGACGTCTGACTTGAGGGAATGGCATTGACAGCTACCAGAATTACCTTCAGTCAGAAGGAGCAGCATCCAGAAATGCACATCCCTTTGGGACATACATGACTGTGTGCAAAGAAGAGCCAAAAACTATGTACTGTGGCTGGGACCTCAAGAATAAGGAACTGAAGCCCTGCATGACGACAGATCTTTTATCCCTCTGAGAGAAGGGAGGCCCAGGGGGCTGCAGCCTGGCTGATGCTGCCCAAGGCTCCCTGGAAGGGGAAGCTGGAGGGAGGAGCTGTGCCTCACCAGCTGGCTTTGCTTCCAGGTGACAGTGGGGCAGAAGCAGCAAAGGCAGAGCAGAGCCCTTTGGAGATGAACAGAATAGCCCCTGGAGGATGCCTGGACCAGCTTCGGTTAGCGTGTAACAATGCAACATATCCTCACTGAGGAAAAGGCTTATAAAAACAAACAAACCCTTCATCTACACTATTCTTAAAAGAGACAAGAAAAGCCCTGTTCACCAGCATTACAGGCAATGGGACACACAGTAACGAGAAGAAGAGCAGACAGCAACTTTGTCCTCAGTGTTCTTGCTACATCCACACACCCACATCCTGCAGCACTGCTAGCTTTGGTGGGGTGGTAGCTCTGCACAAAACATTCCTCCGGTGTGGTCTTGTACAAAGTGCTTGCTTCAGCAGGATTCAGGGATGTCCCTGTGTGATCCTGAACAGTTGTCATGAAGCAGCACTTGTGTTCATCTGGTAACACAGCAGAGTGTGAGACCAGAGACTGCTCTGGGTTTCAGACTGGGCTTTTTATCCCATCTCCCAGATTTGTAACTATGTACTGGGCCAGGCACTGAGATTGCCATCTAGGAGGCTTCCACTCTTCCTCTTTTCTAGGCATAAGCTGCTGCTTGTGTCATCAACCCCTTCTGTCCTTGTCCACACCAGCCATATATGACAAGTTCCTGGAAGAATCTCTGTCCACTTTATGCCCTACTTGGATGAATTACTCAAGGCACACATCTATATCCCCTGGCTCTCACCAGCAGGGATCCTTCTCTCCCAAACACGGCGACCTCAGCAGTGACGTTGCACTCTCCCAGCTGCTGGGCCTCAAGTGTCATTGGGATCTCCACCAAGCTGTGAGCCTCGATAATCCCACACGGCTCAGAGACGGAGTACCATGCAGCAGCCTTCTCCTTGTGTTCCTACAAGGGACAGAAGCAAAAGCAGCTTCAGAACTGAGGCAACTTTAAACTCCTTAACATCTACCACAAGTGTGTGCAACTCACACACACTTGTAAAAATTCTTAGGAGAAAGCAAAAAGGCAAAAAACAAGATGCAAGGTGTAGGTGCCGAGCATCCCCAGGGGGTCCAAAAGTTGCTGCGTCCACAGACACCCACTTCTGTGCTGACAGCCTCCTTGCATCAGATTTTCACTGCTCTCTTAGCTGTCCCACTTGAAAACAAGTCAAAGACTAGAATATAAACATCTTCCTCAAGACATTAAACTGTTTCCTAAAGCTTGTATTCAGGTTCCTGTTCCCAGAAAACCTTGAGGTTTTGAATAGAAACCAGCATGGTCTTATCCAAACCCTTTTATTCCCCTAATAACCCCCCCAGTAACATTTGAGGGAGGAGCTGGAGGAGCTGGAGGCAAGGCCAAACCTGAGAGAGAACACGGTAGCAGCCAGGAAAGTCGCTGTCATTCACAAGGGTCACCTTCTCCTTGTAGGGGAACTTTAGGAAGCACTGCTCGAAGCTCACGACAGGGTTGAGCACACGCAGTGCAGGCACGATGCATCTGGGCAAAGAAATGACCCCGAGGCAATTAGAGATACTGAGAGCATCGAGAACTTTTGTCCTCAAAGAGAATGGAACAGAGCATAAGACATTTGTCAAATCAAAATTTTCACGAATACACTGATACAAATTTAATAGTCCTACAGTGATAAATCACCTTTAACTTCTTTTCACCCAAACACCTCTTGTCAAGAAGGGACAAACCCTGAGGCTTTGCACTGCAGGGGCTCCCAAATGCCCAGGCAGAGCATGTGCCCTGTTCCAGAGCTGTTGTAGAAGTTTTGCCCCTTCTTTGCCCAAGGACACTTGCAAGGACTCCTGTAACAGTCCCAGTGGTCCACGAGCTCTGGGGGAGCCTTTCCAACAAGGACCAGCGCCCACCAAGGCTCAAGGAACACAAGACTCTGGTGTGTCAGTGAAAATGACTCCCTTTTCTCCTACAGCACCGTTGTCCTGCCTGAAAACGGAGTCNTCCCTTTTCTCCTACAGCACCGTTGTCCTGCCTGAAAACGGAGTCATCTCTTCCAGCCGTGGAGGGCACAAGGCCTTCAGAGCGGGTGATCAACCTCTTCCAGTTCCAACAGCTCCCCCATTCTTTACCCCACACGTCTCTACACTGACTGTCTCCATCTGCACTTGCTTGACAAAACTGCAGCCCAGGCACTGATTGGATGGCTCTTCCTGGGAGGGGGATCAGCACCAGGGAACTGCATCTCTCTTGTCATTCTACCGACATCCACAGCAGCACAGCAGGATAGAATTTGGCTGCAGCAAGAACAACTTTTGGCCTCAGCTCTGAGAACATCACTCAAAAGAGCCAGAGGGAAGCAGTGAAACATAAGCTCACCTGCCACATCAAGGACTATATTCCTCTTTGTAAGATCTTTTGCCCTCCCCACTCCTGCCTCGAGCCTCGTCCCCACTGCACATGCACTGTTGAAGTGAACCAGCTCTCGGCAGGCTGCTCACTGTGTCCCAAACCAATGCTGCAGGGTGGTCACAAGCCAGCACAAGTTCATCACTTGCAGGAACAAGGACAGGCAACCCTTGGGAAGTTTGTTACTTTTCAAGCACCAAACCCCAGGCCAACAATTAATGTTATTCGTGCTCCCTTCAGAAAAAGGTCTAGGATCATGCCTGGCTGTGAGCAGGGGGGCATCTCACCATGGGCTGCTTTCCTAGCACTGTTCTC
>VWZS01009538.1:0-14859 GCA_013397075.1 Rhabdornis inornatus
TGTCTGTGATTTCCACTTCGATTCCGTAAACGTGCATCTGTCCCTGCACTATCAGCTCACAGCGCAGCACGCATTTCTCCACCAGCCGGCAAAGCTGCTCTCTGTCGATTCTCTCCGCCGTCACTAAATGTCCCGTCTTCCCATGCAGAGCGAAATAGTCTGTCCTACTTTCGGAGACAACCCGGATGCCGCGATCGCTGAGCTCCGGCAGCTGCAGTCCCAGGTCCTTGGCCACGTCGCCCACGAACGAGCCCTTGGGCATCTCCTCGGGCACCGAGTAGCGCAGCTGCCCCCACGCCGCCTCCCACGCCGCCAGCAGGACGGCCCAGAGCAGAGCTCGCTGCCGCCGGCCCCAGCGCCTCCCCGCCGCGCACATCTCCGCCGCGGCACCACAACACAGTCGGGAGTTCTCCACTGCCGCTCAGCGATCTGGCTCACGGTGCAGCTCCGGCGCTCTGCTCCCGGTCGCTGTTGCCAGGCTCTTCCGACCCCCTTCAGCGCATCTGCGCACCGCGGGGACGATCGCAGACCGCTCCGCCGCTGACTGGCACACCCGGAGAGCGAGAGAGCCGGGCCGCAGCGGGCGGGGCTGCAGCGCTCCGAGCTTCCTCTCGCTCCTCTCGGTCAACAGCGGCGCCCGCAGCCTCCTCTCGGCACTGCACGCAGTGTAATGCAATGTAGTTATTTTAATATGACGTATGGAGTACTACGGGCCCTAACACAGTAGTACAAAAGCAGTAGTTCCATCACAAGTATTTGTAGAAGTCAGGATTGAATGATCAGCGCAAGGGTAGCAAAAGAAAACCGGCTCTGATAGACACCTGTAAGTTACCTCATCACTCCATGACGCCTGTATCTACAACTGCCCAGAAGGCAGAAAAGCTCCTGTAATGAATCTGTCCAGTTTATACATAATTATATTCAATCAAGTCATTCTATAATCCCAGGAAGAATCTTTTCTTTTCTCAGAAATTAGGGTGTAAATGGTTGACGCTCGCTAGCAAAACCTCGTTCTCATTATTGTATATTCATGTACCTATGGCACATTTTCAACAAAATGCTTTAAGGCAGGGGGAAAAGAGAAGTATGGCTGCGCACCTTTAACACTGGTGGCCCTTGATAAATTCTCAAGTATACCTGACTCAAGCGCCTGAACTGTCATTTGGCGAATCTCCTTCACATTTGATACGCATATTTGGATCTTAGAGCCTTGTCCTTTTCAACACACATTTATAAGAAATACAGGCGATGGGAGGGGGAACCAAACAGAAGACAAACAATCAAACAAAAAACCCTAGAAGGACGAATTCTCTATACAGGGTCCAAGCACTTCTCTTTTTATAAAAAGGATAAGAAAACAGGCTCCTGAACAAAAAAATACTTTTCCCCCACCTCCCGTTTGAGACCTCAGTCTTCATCTATACCTGCATATGAAGGAAATATTAGGAGTGGGGAGAAAAATAAAAGGGGAACTACCAGCCAGAATCGAAAAAGAAAACTAGCGAAATTAACGCATCCCGCTAATGATACCATTCCTGCCATTTCGGCAACAGTGCTCACGCAAAAGACGAGTTACAGTATTTTCTTTTACTCTATATGGAGAACCTGTCACTTCTCTATCCATGAGAAATGAGTCTTTTTGGAGCCCAAGACCGAAAAAGCATTTAGCAAGGGTTATGTGGCCAGCTTTCAACGAGGTCCCAGAATATACTTTCAGGATAAAACGATCATGAGGGAAAATCTGCAATAGTTACTATCCCCTACTCCTTAATGAAAAACCGGCGAATCTCCGGCACGGTTATGATTCTCCATCACAGTTACTAATTAATATGATTTTAGTCAACTCAAGAGATGCAGACAAAACCTGTTAGATGAATCTGAAGCTGTGATCAACGCAGAACCAAGTTCCATGGCTAATTGCCTGTTCTTAGAAAAACAAACAACCTCTTTCTTTAATTCCTTCCTGGTCGGAGGCATGGAACAGCCTTTCCCACCACAGTACCCGGGGAAACCCAGATGAAAGAGGCACACGGTTCGGAAAGATTCAAGAAGAACAGGAGCAGGAACTCGCGGCTTTACAGACCTGACATGCGTCGGGTTGGGCAGGGGTCTCTCCCGTCACGACACTGCTACTCAGGCTCGGCTTGTCGCAGGAATCAGCGCCCAGAAGCTCCTCCGCCGACAGCACGGGCACCGGCGGCGGCGGCCAAGCGGCCTCGGGCACGGCGCGGGCCGGCGCCGCCACGCACAGGTTGTAGGAGTAGGGCAAGGTGCCCTCGCAGAAGTCGGCCGGGAAGGCGGCGCCGGCCACCGAGAAGCGCTGCGCGCCCAGGCAGCGCAGCACGGCGGGCGGCCCGGCCCGGCGCAGCCGCGCCAGCACGGCCAGCGCCACGCTCAGCACCAAGAGCGCCGACAGCAGCGCCAGCGCCAGCACCAGGTAGAACTGCAGCTCGCCNGACGCGCACCGTGGCCGTGGAGCTGCGCGCCGGCGCGCCGCCGTCCTGCGCCCGCACCGCCACCGCGAACTCGCGGCACTGCTCGTAGTCCAAGGAGCGCTGCGCGTACAGCGCGCCGCTCCGCGCCTCCACCGACACCAGCGGCGCCGCGCCCGCCGCGCCCGCGCTGCCGCCCGCCAGCCAGTAGCTCACGCGCCCGTTGGCGCCCGCGTCCGCGTCCCGCGCCTGCACGCGCACCACCAGCGCGCCCGCCGCGTTGTTCTCCGGCACGTACGCGCTGTACGCCGCCTCCTCGAACACCGGCGCGTTGTCGTTCACGTCCGACACCTCCAGCACCAGCTCCGTGCTGCTCCACAGCGCTGGCTTGCCGCGGTCCGTGGCAGTGATGGTGATATTGTATGCGGAGACATTTTCTCTGTCTAGGGCACTGGCTATTGTTAGTTTGTAAGTGTTCTCTGATGACATTTCTAGTCTGAAAGGTAAATTTCCGTCCATTTTACAGCTCACCTCTCCGTTTTCTCCCGAATCTCTGTCACGGACATTGATCACAGCTATGACTGTGCTCGGGACTGAGTCTTCGGGTATCGGGTTCAAGATCGGCAGAAGGGAAATCGTTGGTGCATGGTCGTTTACGTCTATAATGTCTATGTGCACTTTTGCATGTGCAGTCAACCCGCCCCCATCCTTGCCTTCAACAGTCGCTTCGTAGTATTTCCTTTCTTCATAATCTAAGGGTCCTGTAACCTTCACGCCCCCTGTCCTAGGGTCCAGAGTGAAGAGCTGGCGGATACTTTTTGCTGTGTCACTGAAGGAGTAGGTAATTTCTGCATTTGTACCTTCGTCATTGTCAGTAGCTTTCACCTGAAAAGCTAAGGAGCCCTCTGGCAGGTTTTCCATCAGTCGAACTGTGTAGATTTCTTTGGTGAATACAGGTGGGTTGTCATTTGCGTCGGTCACGTTTACCTTAATCTGGGCGGTCCCGGATCGGACTGGATCCCCACCATCCACCGCTGTCAGTATCAAATGGTGATTTCCCTGTTTTTCTCGGTCTAAGACTTTCTCCAATACCAGTTCCGCGTGTTTTGTCCCATCAGGGCTCTCCCTCACTAAGAGAGAGAAGAGTGCGTTCGGGGTAAGTTCGTAGTTTTGTAAAGAGTTCGTTCCAATGTCGGGGTCTCTGGCACTGGCCAGGGGGAACCTGGTCCCAGGAGGCGTCGACTCTATAATTTCTATGGTAACAAGTTCTTCGTCAAACTGCGGCGCATTGTCGTTGATATCCTGGATAGTAACACTCACATGGAATATGTCAAAAGGGTTTTCCACGACTGCCTCCAAACTGAGGACACAGGGCGACACGGCCCCGCAGATGCTCTCTCGGTCTATCCTGTCCTTTACACGCAGATTTCTATTATTTTCCTCGAGAGTGAAGTACTGCTTCTCGTCACCAGCGACTATCCTCAGCTTGCGCGCCGGCAGCTCGTCCGCGCTGAGCCCCAGGTCCCGCGCCAGCGGCCCCACGAGCGAGCCTCTGCCCAGCTCCTCGGCGATGCCGTAGCGGACCCGCTCGGCCGCCGCCCGCCACCACACGCACAGCAGCACCGCGCCCAGCAAAGCCACCCGCCCAGCGCCTGCCCACCCCTGCGCTGCCGCTCTGACCTCCATTCTCTGCTTTCCTGAAGGGTGTTCTGCGGACGGTTTAAAATTAGGCTTTCCGGGTAGCTGAACCAGTATTCGAGAGAAATAAATATATGAAATCCCTGTTGCCGGTCGGAGGACGAGCTAAGTCGAGCGACTTCTGCTTTTCTCTCCGCTCTGCGCACTGCGGAGCAGGGCTGCGCGGGCGCCGGGGAGGAGCCGACGGCTGAGCAGCTTCTCCGCCTTGGCCAACAGTGACACCCTGAGTCCGTGTCTGAGCAACGCAGCGTCCAAGAAAAAGAGCAGCCCCGAAGGTCCTGCTCTGCACGCCCTTGAATCGGGAAGGATTGGAAAATACAGATGTTGTCGGGAGTGAGAAACAGAAAATCTCTATCAGTACTGAAACCGCGCATCTAGCAATTTCTGTTGTCTGAATTGCTTACACTTGCAAGGCTTCTGTCGGACACATCCTCCCCCGTTTCTTGAGGGATGAGGGGTAGGACTTTGCTCTCTGCCCAGTTGTCAGCTCGTGTTGTCAGATCTCTCGGTGTCCCCGCTGCCATCGCGCAGCCTCCGTGAGGGAAAAGGCAAGGCAGATCGAACGCTGAAATCGTGGATTGTGTGTTTATTTACGATACCTGAGAGATCCCCAGCTAACACTAAGCTTTCCAGCTTTTCCAGCGGTCGTGGATGGAGAAGCGAAGCCGGGAATCCCGGGCGCTGAGAACACCACAGCTGTCACATCAGACCTGATTCCATCTCACGACATTCAAAGCTCAGTATCATCTCACCAGTACCCATAGAACCCAACCCCAAATTAATCTTGTATGTGTGTCCCACAAACCACTCCCTGATGTTTTAATCAGGCCGATACTTTAGCTGGTCTCAGGCGTTAAAGAACATTTCCTGGGAAATGTCGGCGGCAGTTACGGTTGTTTGGACAACCAAGAGTAAACAGGCCGATTCCTTGCGAAAAGCCGTTTTATTTTACTTGTGAATTAGAACCTTGTCTCTCTTACGGTGAGGAAAAAACCGCCAAAGCCAGAAACAGAAAAACAACAACAAAAAGTCCTGAAGGAAGTCTGTGTATCATCACAGGCCCTCATGAAGAAGACAGGGAGATGTTAGAAAACTCTCCACACTACCTACTCGATTGAGATGCTCTGGGACATTCTCAAGTCCTGGGTCACTGAGATGCCAATGTCAAGATATTCTCCCCGGAACAGTAATGTCTTGTTACAAATATGTTTCCATACTAACTGTGGTAGTTCATCTAGTGAAGGATAATTCCTTTCCCTCCAGCTGCACCTATACACAACTTATGGTAATGAAATAACGTTCTGTCAGAACAAGACGTGGATTTGAATTTGTGATGTTTCAGAAGCCACACAAGACTGTGAGCATCTCCACGAGATGTCGAGAGATGAGTATGGCTGTTTACATGGGGACGGGGGAATTCCGTTGAAATATGTCTCGGTCAATTCACTGTCTCCTATATGGCGGGAATTGCCTGTAACAACCCAGACACGCATTTTCACACACCGAAACACAGTCCAAATCTGTGTTTTCAAGGTAAATTCGCACTCCAAAATTAGCTACATTACAAATAGATAGTGATGAATCGTACTTTGCATTTAAGTATTTTTGCATCTATATTCTAGCACATATACTTTATTTCAATGACTATGCCTGCACAATAATCCACAACTACATTTGTATCGAATCCAAAGGTTAAGTCAGGAAACTTAGCAGTGGGGAAAAAAAAATCCAAACTCGATCAGAGGAATTCTTCAACATTTAATAGGGATCTTTTCAAATTACCTTAAGAGGGATCGAATAATTCCTTTGTTGAAGGCAGATATGGAAGAAATCTGGGACTCCAAAGTGTCGGTTTCAATCTACAAGATCTCCGAATTTAACCGGAATTTGAGAGCTGATACAGCGGATCACAATGAAATGCTGGGAATCGGGTACTAGCAAGTACTTGAATAATTTCAAAGAACGGTCAGTAGAAGACCAAGACAATGAGATTTCCTTGTGAAGTTGCACACGCAACACAACCTTCCAGCCTTGGGGAAACCTAGATAAAAAGAGGTCAGGCGAGCAGTAGAGAACAGGGCACGTAAAACACACAAGGCAGACTCAGCACGCATTCAGGAAATTACATTCCTGAGCGGGTGACTACCTAAAAACCGAGTTTCCAAGAGTGTGAACCATCTCTAGCCACCCTAAGAATCCTAAACACCGCGTCTACTAAATAAAGTTTTAGATTAACGTACCTGAAAGGGAGCTTGCCCACCGCTTTCGGCAGCTCGGTCTCCTGAAGGGACAAGATCACCCGAAGCTTCATCCGGTGGCCGGGCCGGGAGGGTGTCGCAGCAGCTGGCGCTGGCCGAGAAGCGCAGCTGGCTCTTGCGCGAGTCGGCCGTGAGCGACACGTCGTGCGAGTAGGACTGCAGGAAGGCGCGCACGCCGTCGATGCCCACGAAGTGCGAGACGGGCACGCCGCGCAAGGCGGCGCCGGCGGGCGGCAGCAGCTGCCGGCGGCGCCAGCGGCGCAGGCGCAGCGCCAGCAGCAGCAGCAGGAAGGCGAGGAAGAGGCAGGAGACGGCGGCCACGGCCAGCACGAGCCAGCGCGTCAGGCTGCCGGCCGGCTCGCCCGGCGCCGCCGCCTCGTCGGCCGCGCTGCCCAGCTCGGCCAGCAGCTGGGCCACGCTCTCGGCCAGCACCACGCTCAGCGTGGCCGTGGCCGACAGCGCCGGCCGCCCGTGGTCCTTCACCACCACCACCAGGCTCTGGCGCGCCGCGTCGCGGGCCAGCGGCGAGCGCGCCGTGCGCACCTCGCCGCTGTGCAGCCCCACGCGGAACAGCCCCGGCTCCGTCGCCTTGGCCAGCTCGTACGACAGCCACGCGTTCTGACCCGCGTCCGCGTCCACCGCCACCACCTTGGCCACCAGCGCGCCGGCCTCCGACCAGCGCGGCGCCAGCTCCACGCCCGACCACGCAGCGCCCCAGCCCGAGCCCGAGCCCGAGCCCGAGCCCGGCGGAGCCGCCGGCGGGTACAGCACCTGCGGCGCGTTGTCGTTCTCGTCCACGATCTGCAGCAGCACCGACACGTTGCTGCTCAGCGCCGGCGCGCCGCCGTCCTCCGCACGCACCCACAGCCGCAGCTCGCGCACCTGCTCGTAGTCCAAGGAGCGCAGCGCGTACAGCGCGCCCGTCTCCGCCTGCACCGACACGTACGACGACAGCGCCGCGCCCCGCACCCGCCCCTCCGACAGCCGGTACCGCACGCGCGCGTTCTGGCCCCAGTCCGCGTCCGTCGCGCGCACCGTCAGCACCAGCGCGCCCGCCGCGTTGTTCTCCGCCACACGCGCGCTGTAGCGCTCCTCCGCGAACACCGGCGCGTTGTCGTTCACGTCCAGCACCCGCAGCGCCAGCACCGCGCTGCTCTGCAGTGACGGAGACCCGCCGTCGGCCGCCCGCACCGTCACGTTGTACTCCGACACCTCTTCCCGGTCCAGTAGCTCTGCAGTCAGCACACGGTAGTAATTACCGAATGACTTCTCCAGGCGGAACGAGTGGCTGTCGCTGATGCTGCACTGCACCTCTCCGTTCTCTCCAGAATCCCTGTCTTGGACGCTGAAAATCGCTATTACTGTCCCTAGCGGTGTATCTTCTGGAACCGGACTGAACACGGACATAATAACAATCTCGGGAACGTAGTTGTTTACATCAACGACCTTGATGAGTACCTTCGTGTGGGAAGAGAGCCCGCCCGCATCCCGAGCTTGCACAACCAGTTCGTAAAACTCATGTTCTTCGAAATTCAAGTTCTCTGTTATCACAATTTCTCCACTTTCCGGATCCATCTTAAAAGTGTTGTCGAACCTTTCCGGGATTTTAAAGAACGAGTATTTTACCTCGGCGTTTGGCCCTTCGTCTCTGTCAGTCGCTGTCACCTGTAACACCCGACTTCCTACGGCCACGTCTTCTCTCAGAGTCACCTTATACACAGACTGGGTAAATTCTGGAGCATTGTCGTTTCCATCTAACACAATGATTTGGATTGTTGTCGATCCTGATTTCACTGGACTCCCGTTGTCCGTGGCTGTCAGGATCAAATTATGAGCAGCCTGCTGTTCCCGATCCAAAGATTTCACCAATATTAATTCCGGATATATCACGCCGTCATCTCCGGTTTTCACGTCCAAGGTGAAATAGCTGCTCTCGCTACATTCGTAATTCTGTAAAGAGTTCACTCCTATGTCGGGGTCATGAGCTCTCTCTAATGGAAAGCGCGCACCTGGTGCAGTATTCTCGCTGATTTCTAAGACACTTCTTTCTGGGAAACTGGGAGGATTATCGTTAATATCCAGTATTTCTACCTCCCCCTTGTAAATGTTCATTGGACGCTTTACAAGAATTTCGAAGTTTAGAACACATTTAGGAACAGCTGCGCATATCTCCTCTCTGTCCACCTGCTCCATCATAGATAAGTGGCCGTTCTGCAAGTCCAAAACGAAGTACCGTGTCCTACCTGTGTCAAAAACGTGGGCGTCGCGGTCTGTAAGCGCCGGCAGCTGCAGTCCCAGGTCCTTGGCCACGTCGCCCACGAACGAGCCCTTGGGCATCTCCTCGGGCACCGAGTAGCGCAGCTGCCCCCACGCCGCCTCCCACGCCGCCAGCAGGACGGCCCAGAGCAGAGCTCGCTGCCGCCGGCCCCAGCGTCTCCCCGCCCCGCACATCCCCGCAGCGGCACCGCAACACTGCGGGCAGTTCGCCCCGCCGATCTGCAGCCCGCTCCGGCTCCTGCTTCTGCTGGAATTTCTTCTGCCTTTCACCGCTGCCGGCCGCTGCCGCTGGCCCCTCCGCCTCGCTGCAGCACCGATCTGCACCGCGGGGACGATCCCAATCCGGCGTCTGCCGAGTCAGAGACAGAGCGGGCAAGAGATCCTGTCCTCAGCGGGCGGGGCTGCAGCGCTCCGAGCTTCCTCTCGCTCCTCTCGGTCAACAGCGGCGCCCGCAGCCTCCTCCCGGCACTGCAGCACCGAGCGCTGCCGAGCGCTGATCGCCACGCCTCTCCCACGGGCAGCTCGCGGGGACAGCACAGCGCCACGGAGACATCGGGTCCTGGCCAGCGGTGACCTCCTGCTCTGCTTTTCTCCAGCCCATTTCCTCTTTAATAAGGTGACCAAGACCAGTGAGAAGGCAGAGCCTTCCTTGTGCTGTTTCTATCGCACAGGAAAATGTTTTTGTAATGGTGATGCAAAATAGATATAAAGTTCTATTAGTAGTCATAGTCCATTAGTTCAAAAACCATAATTCCTCCCCCAATTGCCCAGCTTTTCAGCAGCTAGCGTTTTATTCCCCTCCCCTTTTCTGCCAATATATCTTAACACCGGAATGCCATTAGCAACCTACGAATTACAAACTCCATGTGATAGCACAAGCCAGCAGCCGACTTTTCTGTGTTCATGTTCCTCAGGTGGTCTCGAACCTGATCTCTTACAGCGGGAGGGATTTTTTTTCTCCAGTCCCTGCCTTGAGCTCCATCCACTTGATAGGTGTGGGAAGAGGTCTTGTCAGAGACGACTGAGGCAGAGATACGGCTAAGCACCTCAGCCTTCTCGTGGTCTGTTTTTATCAGTTTGCCAGTTGTGTTCATCAGGAGACATAGAGGGGTTTTTTAAGCTTCTTCTTCAGTCTGACTTACCTGTAGAAGCCGTCCTTGCTATTCTTTGCATTCCTTGTAGAGTTCAGCTCCAGCATGCCTTGGCCGACCTGACCCTATCCCAACACAACCAGCCAACATCACTATACTCTTCCCAGGACAGCTGTCCCTGATCCCACTGCTGTGCATTTCTTTCTTGTGCCTTAGTTTGACCAGCAAGTCTTCCCTCAGCCATGCTTGTCTGTTCCCTTCTTTTCCTGATTTCCTGAACGTGCGTTCAAGAGCATGCACTGTATGGAATCCATCCGTAAAGTTCTGCCAGGTCTGTTCTGCTGCCTTGTCCCTCAGGGCATTTTCCCCTGAAGGGCCCCATTGACTAAATCCTTTAAGAGCTGGAAGTTTGCTTTCCTAAAACTCACGGTCCCGACTTTACTCTTTTCCTGATCCATATCCCTCAAGACTGTGAACTTGATCAGTGAATGATCACGACAGCCCAGGCTGCCACCAATCTTGATGTCTCTGATTAGCTCGTCTGTGCTGATGACAGCAGATCCAATAAAGCATTTCCTCTGGTAAGAACTGGACTAAGGATTTAGTCCTTCCTAAAGGGCACCTCCAGTGAGCTTCTGGGGAGAACTCAGCAGTGTGTTCAGGCATTCTAAGACAGGATGCTACCTCCTCCTCTCTCAGGGTAAAAGCCATGATAAACCATCTGTTTATGAACTGCCTCAGACACTTGAAGCCTCAAACTGGAATGACCCAAACCCCAGAATTTTAATAACAGAAGGTGATGGTCCCTAGTGATCTCAGTAACACACCAACTCTCTTTTATAACACACACTAGTGGAAGAGATTGGCACAGGTAATCCTACATCCCTTTAGAAGTGGAGAACATATAGTAAGAGTAACTTCACACAGGAATCCAGCCACACACAGAATGCCAAGCAGATCCTGGCCCCAGGAAAGGCAGGGTGCCCCCGTTCCACTCAGTCAAGACATTGCAGAGCTTTCACACAGTAAATCAGTTTTATTCATAATTTTTAGAGTTCCAGTAAAAGAAGTTTGCATGCAGACTTCTTGCTCACAGGCAGCTTTTTCACCAGTGGGAAGGGGGAACCTACCTGCAGATTCCTTGGTTAAAATGAAATTAATCTAACCCTCCACAATGTATTTGTGGAGCAGAACACAGCACAGCAGAGGTCTGTGTCTTCCCAGATTAACTGGATTATCCTTGATGTTCATCAAGTCTTCTGGTCAGCATCACACAGCATTCCCTCCCCAGGACTTACCTTTTCATCTGGGCCTTGTAGAGCTGCTGCTGTAGTCTTCTGCATTTCATGATACCAAAGCTTCTCCCTGACAGCAGTTTTTACTCAACAAATTCCCGCCTCCAGGCACTCCCTAAAAATACTTCCCAACGGCAGTACTTCCTGGTTTTGTGCCATTCTTTTCCAGAATTACTACACCTGAAGTGTTGCAAACGCCTCTGCCTTCTGTGGGTGCAGCTGTCAGATTTGAGAAGGTCACTTCCCTACATCACAGCTTTACAGAGGCAGAGCAAACCTAGGGCCTCTGTTAAGGTAGGGCCCAGTTTCCCCTGATCTACCTATTACTGGTCTCCATCTCAGCCAGGTCAGTGTTCAAAAGAACAATAGAGGCCTGATAACAATTCCATTGTCTTCCCAATTTTCCTGAATGCTGCTTCAGCTGCACTTTGAAACTGGAGAAATGTGCCCATTCACCCACTACCTAGGCAAAGGAAAACACAAGGACCATCTCCACACAAAGCATTCTGGTGTCCTCTTTATTTCAGTTTTACACTCGGGGTATCCAAGTTTATAATGTTAAACTTTATAACTTCAACAAAACACAGCGTGAGGCTTTCTGAATATTCCATGCATCACAGACATCATTTAAGTAATCAGTTATTATAGGTGGGCTGGCAGTCCCTAAGCAGAAAAGGGAAGACAATGCTCAGACTCAGAGAGCTCAAGTTCAGAGAGTAGCAGGAAAAAGAACAAAATGAGAATGCAAATGTCCTAACACAGATGGAGAAAACCACGTGGGGACAGCTTTCTACTCCCAACAAGAAACCACTGTATATAGCAACAATAGCAAGACCAATATAAATCTCTTTTATACCATTTCATGTTGATTCTACCCTTCAGAAAATGCTCTCCAAAGGACTTACAGAGGTTTCATTAAATATAGCCGAAGGAAATGAACATGTTTTCAAAACTTTGTACAGTTACAGGAAACCAAACACCACTTGTGCTGTTGTATTTCTGTATTTCAAGGAGGCAGAACACCAAGCACTGTTTTATGGGGCAAAAAGAATATTTTGTTGTACGTTTTACTGCTCTTCTCTGCCCTAGAGAGGATGAGACTCCTGTACTCAGAGGGTCAGAGTACTCTTCTTGCTAGCTGAGCGGCAATTGCCTGCACGGCAAAGGTTGAAAGTGAGCAACTCCACCATTCACTGGGCAGCACTAGTGAAAAATATGTAGAAACACAGTGGCTGTATTGGCTGACAGGAAACCAAAGCACACAGAGTCCACACATCTCAGACAGAGGCATCCAGAACCCAGGGAAGAAAGAGCCCAGTCCTCAGACAACATAGAGACACTGTACTCTCAATATCTTTGTTTCATGAGCTGGGAAAAAAGGGGTTTTCTACTTTTTGAAAGGAGATCTGTTTGCTAAACTGCGCCTTTGTGTGACATGATAGAAGAAAAGCTCTACTATTTATCAGACAGCAAGAGAGACAGGAGCATAGTTGGAGAGCTACCACCATTCTAGAACATTATCAGAAAAAACGAAGATTAAACATAGCTAATGTGAAAGAACCAGAGCTTCTTTTGTATGTTTGTTTGTGTTTTTGGAGAGGAAGACAACTTTGTTTCTGACTTAGAACTCACAGGCAGCTGGTTAAACCAACAGCAAAAAGAGACATACGCTGGAGGAAAAATTTCCACAATGTTGCAGCCGGGATCCCCTCCTCCCATGAGCATTGAATCCTCTGTCTGTGCAGACCCTGTGCTAGTTAAAGGAAAGAGCGTTGAACTGTCCTGCAGAGAGAGTCCCAGCATTGTCCGGTGCCATGTCCTCTGTGCCGACAGGGACACAGGGGAAATCCTCTTCCTGTTCATCGGGGCCCTGGCCCGCGGCGCAGTGCTGTGGTGGCAGGCTGGGCAGGATGGGCTTGAGGAATTGGAACTCGCTGTTGCCCGAGCCCGTGGTGAGGCTGATCTCGTAGCAATAGGCGCGGGGCAGGGTCCCTGCAGCGGCTGCATCGGCCAGGCCGCTCTGCAACCCGTCGGCACCATAAAGCACATGGGCAGCCTGCAGCTCCTTGCTCTTGCACACCTTGCGGGCGACAAAGACGGCGGTGGAGATGAGGAAGAGGAGCGAGACACAGACCAAGGAAATGATTAAATAGGTTGTCAGGGAGTCGTCCTGCTCGTCTGTGGGCGGGCTGCTGTGCGGGAGGCGCACGTCGGAGAAGTCCTTGAGCAGGAGTGCGCTCAGAGCCGCGGTGGCTGAAAGTGGGGGCTTGCCGTTGTCTCGGACCAGGACGAGGAGCTTGTGCTTGACGCTGTCCCTGTCTGTCAGCGGCCTCTTGAGACGCACCTCGCCGCTTTGGAGAGCCACGGTGAACAGGCCGGGCTCGGTGGCCCTGAGCAGGTGGTAGGAGAGCCAGGAGTTCTGTCCGGAGTCGGCATCGACGGCCACCACTTTGGTGATGAGGTAGCCCGCCTCAGCCGACACGGGCACGAGCTCGCTGGAGGCCGGGCTGCTGTCCTGGGCTGGGTAGAGCACGAGCGGGGCATTGTCGTTCTCGTCCAGCACCACGAGGCGGACGGTGACGTTGGCTCGGAGCGGAGGAGAGCCCGCGTCAGAGGCACTGACCGTCACCTCGGTCTGCCTCAAGCGCTCGTAGTCCAGGGCCCGCAGCACGAACACGTGTCCGTTCTCAGAGTTCACCGAGAGGCACGAGCACGAGGGCCGCTCTGCCGCTGCCGCTGGGGCCAGGGAATAGGTCACCTTGGCATTGAGCCCCACGTCAGCATCTGCAGCACTCACGGCTCCCACAAACACCCTGGGCACGTTGTTCTCGCGCACGTACATGGTGTAGGACGTCTGGTTGAAGACGGGCGCGTTGTCGTTGACATCCGAGATGTCCACGGTGAAGGTGTGCGTGCTTGTGAGAGCAGGCGAGCCCGCATCTGCTGCCGTGACACTGAGCACGTACCGAGCCGTGTGCTCGCGGTCCAGCGCGCTCACTGTCACCAGCTCATAGTAATTCTTATAGGCCGGCCGCAGGGAGAAGAAGAGCTGATCGTCGAGGGCACAGGAGATCTTCCCGTTGGCACCCGAATCGCGGTCCCTGACCGTGAAGAGGGCAACCACGGTGCCGGGCACCGTGTTCTCGGGGAGGGGACTGCTGAAGGAGCTGACCGCCAGCTCGGGGGCATTGTCATTCACATCCACCACCTCCACCAGCACTTTGCAGATTGCTGAGAGTCCCCCACCGTCTGTAGCCCTCACACTGAGCTCGTGCGTTTGTGCTGCCTCAAAGTCCAGAGGCTTAGTGAGTTTGATTTCGCCAGTTCTGGGATCAATCGCAAAGACTGAGTTGCTCTGTCCTACTGTTTCACTGAGTTCGTAGGAAATATCCCCGTTAATTCCTGCATCCTGATCGGTTGCCAGCACAGTCAGCACCACAGAGCCTTCTGGCATGCTCTCCAGGACCTTCCCTATGTACTCATCCCGTGTGCAGGTTGGAGCATTGTCATTTACATCTAGAATGAGAACATCTATTTCGGCGGTGCCACTCCTGGGAGGAGAGCCCCCATCTACAGCAGTGAGAGTGAAACTCATCTCTGCCTGCTCCTCTCTGTCTAGTGGATTTTCCAAGACAAGTTCAAGATACTTCTTGCCTGTAGTCCGAGTCCCATAGAAAACATTAAAGTATTCGTTCCGGGGAGAGATGCTGTACGCCTGGACTGTGTTGCTGCCAACATCGAGATCCTGAGCCATCTCTAGCGGAAAACGAGAACCCGAGTCGCTCGTTTCCGGAATCTTAAAAGTGAC
>VWZS01009542.1:0-116246 GCA_013397075.1 Rhabdornis inornatus
GAAAAGGCGAGCCGCGTCAGCCTAAGGTCTACCCAGCTAGCTTTAGGTTTGTGTCCTGTGCTCACTATGCCTGCGCAAACAAACACCCACTCACCAGACTAGCTTTCAGCAAGGGCCATCTGTGTGTAGCTCTGTGCTTGCATGAACACGAGGCAAGGGCTTGCAGAGTCCTGGCAGGACGGGTGGTGACAATGGCCTGTCAGAGGGGGAAATCACCCAGTAAGAATATGTGTGATGGACCCACTGGAGTGAATTAGGTCACCTCATGCTGTCAGAAACAATAGGGACAGGGCCCATACAATGGCAAACAGCCTCATATATGAAGGTCTGTGGACAATTGATTCTGCTAAAAAGGTTATCGGTAGTGATACTACACATCATGACATCACTGCAGAGATGAACTGGCACGTGAAGGGAAGCAGAGGTCTGAGCAGCTCAAGGTACACAAATGGAATCTTTAGAATAAAAAAATTTTCTCCCAAGCAGCTAGGAGGGCATCTGCTTTGGACTTGATAGTCTAAAAATCCTCCCTGCTTTGTCCTCTAACCTAAATCTTTCTTACCAAAGAATGAAAAGATAAATAAGCTGCAGCAACAGGCTGCAATTGTCTAAACTTACCAGTGGCTTTAAGGTCCCATTCAGCATCCTTCAATGTATGTCCACATTCTGGACTCTCAGCTGCAGCTAGATCTACGGTGTAGCCTTCATAATCGCTTCTGAAAACTTTGACCATCATTTTACTGATTCACTCCTACATTCATTCTTTCCCACTAGAAATCCTAAAAAGGGAGGAAAAAGAAAAGGAGATTGATTAATAACCTATTGATTCAGACTTTCTTTATCAAACACCTCATAAAACCTCTGGCAAATGCAGAGAATTCTCTGTTTTTCAGGGGACATACTGTTCCAATATCTAAGACACTGGGAGAAAATCTTGCCGGTTATTATTTTCTCCATCTTGTGAAGGAAGCTGTAGAAATGCTGTACACAGCTAGATCCAAAAAGTGCACTTGCAAAAAGGGGAGGAAAGGCAATAGCACTTACGTTTAAGGGATTTAAAAGATCCAGAAAAAAAGGGAAAACCCATTCACATACATATTCATGCAGATCAAATGGGATAATTAATTCAAACTTTGTGCAATACACTTCCTCTTTCCTCACCAGAATTACCCTGAATACAACTTTAACTTCACTACCTTTCCCTTCACTGAAGTTTTGTGCCCACTGCCAGACCCACACCTCATCCTAACTCTAACATATATCTAACTGCTCACTAGTGGATCACTGAACAAATCCACAATGGTACATTCCAGGCTAAGGTACTATATGTGCTTTTTGCAAATTTAAACATGATGGAGACTGGTTATATGATGGGGGCCTAGAGCTGCATGATGAACAGTTGCAACCTGCATAATTTGGGTTTTATACTGATATTCTGACCAGAGTGATAAAAAAGATGGCATTTACATTCCTGCAAAAATCCAGTGACAAATTCCTTGTATTTCAGCTCTATTATGTCCCACCAGCATTTCAAACCCTTTTATCTCTGAACTATACAGCGTTCAGCATGTATCATTATAACATCATGTTTAGATTCTGTACTCTTGTGATTCTGAGCATGAAATCAATAAATTTTTGTTGCTTGTTTTGGGGGGACTGTTTTCAAAATTTGTTTTTATAAATTATTTTGCAGTCATCATAAAAGGCTTGTGATCCTTCCAGTTCCCACCAGATGTCACCAAGCTCTCAAGGATCTCTGGAGTTAGGGCGGCTGAAGCCTCTTGCTTGAGTGCCAATCATGTACAGTGTCTTTCCCTTTTCAAGAGAACAGGGTAAGGAGCTGAGGACAGTCTTTCCTTGTCAGCAGATGAAACGCTGCTGAATCACCAGCAGGCCAAAGCTGTTATGATCTCACTGCTGTTGAACAGTTTTATCTGAAAGGAGTCAATCTCTTTTCACTTACTACCAGGGAATAACACCAGTTCTCCTCTTCTCTACCTGAAACACGTGTCAGGGCAGGAAGCAGATACAATAACACGCACAAGAAGCAAGCTTGTGTTACTGCCTTCCAGTCTACATACTCAGATGAAATGGTCTGCTTGAGACTGCACAGGGAGTAGTGAACTAAACTGGGCACTGAAGCCAGCTTTCCATACCCACTTTGAAAAACATTTGCCAGTAAGCATTTTGCTTTTCTAGGCAGTGGTTCTCTTCTGAGTTTTACTGAGTGCTGAGCATTGTGGTGTCCTGCACAGTATAAATGCCTGAGGTCTCACTACTCAAATATGTCTGTTCCCCAAGAACGAGCCAGCTTGCCAAGAGCCTCTCCTCAATGCATCACAATTGGCAGAATAGCACTCTCAAGGCTCTGCCATCAGAGGAAATGTTCAGACTCAAAGAGATTAAATGCACAAACTAAGTAAGATGAATAGAAGTTGACAAATATCCAAGATGTATTTTTGAGAATGAAGAGGCTGAGCTGAAAATGAATGGATTTTAATGAGAGAAGGAAAGGAAATTCACCATGAATTGCAGACATTTATTGTCCTGAAAGGACATTGTTCCCCATGGCCCCAGAACAAACATGAAAGGAACACATTCCATGAGGTATTGTTTGGGCTGGCTTGATTATGGCAGCTTGGGCTTGGATAGAACTTTTCATGGAGGGTTTCAAATCATTTCGCTTCTGAGAGCATTACTTATGGGCTTTTTACAGACACTGAAGTACACATTAGGACAAAATTACTTGGCCTTACAGCGAACAGATCCCAGAGCTGGGAAAGTGAATCCTGATCAGTATCAATGAATCTCTGCCCTAGTGCCTTATTTCTGCAACCTTGCACATGAGGAAACTTGGCAGTATTTTTTGCACCACAATGCACCACCGGCTCTCACAAATGACATTGTACTGAAGCAGTCATTGTCCATAAGAATAGCAGAGCCTGTCTGTCCTTTGTAGCTGGGAATTGATTGCACATAGCTCCCTACAGAGTACACAGCAGCCAAGGGCATGCAGAAGAGCAAACACTGTTTGGGCACACTTGTTGGTGCCCTGACAAGCTGACAACAGTCTCAGGGTGACTCAGCTCAGGAGATAGTCTCATGTGTTATTCCTGTGACTCAGCAGGTAACCCTAGTTAGTCTTGTGTCCTCCCCACTGCAGCTATCAGTGTTATGTTCTCCTCCTAGCCTATCAAAATAGCTTCCAGTCTAAACTGGAATATCCTCATTTTAAGGTGTCAGTTGTCTCTAAGAGATGTGTATATCTTTTGAGAAGTTCATGACTGCAGATGGAACACAACAGCTACTCACCACTCCATGATTACATGGTCCCAGTTCTTATTCTTGGGAAGGAGAGGGGAAGTACAATTCCAGCCTGGGCTTTCTCTCTTCTTTTCCCCACATCAATTAAACTGATCTATATAGTTATCACAAGCGCCTCTTCTGGGAACTTTTTACTCGGTTGGGACAATGACTAAAACCAATATAATTGTATTGCCAATGCTTTCTTTTCTGACAGAATAGTAATTTCTCTTCCTGCCATAAACATCTCGCTTTGACATGTACACAGAAACAGCCAACATTTAAAAGGCAAGGTAGACATCGTAATTGTCATCTAGTACAGAATCAAATTGCTTCTTTTCTCCCTCCCATCAGCATCCATTGTCATGACAAACTCTACTTACACACACTTAACTCTGGGATTAGAAGCACAAAGCTCAGCCATTTACAGAAAATTGCTTTTCTCCTTCCCTATAGGCAGACATGATCACAACTGACACAATGCCTTGCCTCACACAACAGCCAGCCTTGTTCAGTTTGTGGTGCAGCCCATGCTATTGATTGTCCACTACTTCTGGTACCCAATGCAGCTACACAGTAATTCTAATAGATGGCAGCTCTTTTGCAGCAACCTGATCTGCAGTCAGATCCATGACCACAACGTTGCTATGAAAAGCCATCTGAACATTTTGCTTTTTATTTGTTTTGTAACTGATGGGAGATTTTCCACCTTTGATGCTATTGTAAGGAATTCAAGCCATAAAGCAGAAGACTAGCAGGACTCTGATCAGCTGAACACTAACTTCCAATCTAAAAGGCCCTATTTTACTTCTGACTCTTTTCTTGATCCATTTGCTTTTTTGATATTGTTCTATTTCTCATCTCTTAATTATAACTCATCATTATTTTCCCAATTTAAAAAAAAAAACAGATTAAGGGAAAAGAATGGGGGAAAAAAAGCAACAATGAATTTCAAAATGTATCTGAAAAGCCAAAACTTCTTTGGTTTCCTGAAATCTAGACAAAACTGTAAAGGCCCCCAGGAACAATTCCTGTTTCCAAGCACTTCAGTAAGCAAGTTGAGCCAGAGATTACTTTAATTCTTCGTTAAAAAAGATTCCTTAGAGGTCAACTTACCTTGAATGGTCCTGCTGTAATGAATTATTAATAGAGAGAAATCAATTTCCAATATCACTGTCATATCATGCTGTCAGAAATAAGTGCACCTACCTACTATGGCTCAGGTTTAGTTACTTTAGTCCTGCTGTAGGGAGGCAGGCCTACCTGTTGCCTGGCACTACTGCAAAGCAGAACAGCACATGCCATCCCAAGATAGCACAGAGAAATATCTGACTCCTTAGTTGCATTGATGATCCTTGTTTGCCTGTGTGTACTTCCTTGACAAAGAAATGAGTCTCACAGCAGTTGACCATAGAAATCTCCTAGTAGTGAAGATTTGTGGTTTCTCCCAGTCATGTAGTCCCTTCAGGCTTAGTTGCATTCCAGTCTGGGTTCAAAAAATTGCTAATGGAAAATACTTCCACACCCAGTGGCTAATTACTTTCTCCCTCAGAAGTAAAATCTTGGGTTTGTTATGAATTCACTACTCTTAATGTTAGTCTCAAGGGATAGCAGAAAGGCCTAAAAGGGACAAAGGAGATCCTGTAATACCTATAATATTGTTCTTATGCTTTTGCCTTCTAAACTCTACTTTTAAGTGACTGATAATTAGGATTTAAAACCCAGATTTATGTTGATTCACATCTGCAAACCTAAAGCATGAAAAATGTATCAGTGATATTCACTGAACTTTCTATAATTCCTCTTACCTCATAAGGTTTAGTGTTGCTGACAGCAAATGCCTGATAATAAGAGAGGCCATTCTTCAAAAATTGGAGATTCATTAAAAAATAAGCACTTATTTTTTATTCAGTAGTGTTCCAATTGTTCAGTTATATGTTCAGATTTTCTTCCTCAGCCACAAGCATTTTTTACTTCATAAGCAGATGACTCCATGACCAAGAGTTTTCAAGGGGAAAAAAGAAAAAAAAAAAAAAAGGCAAAATATTTATTTTTAAAGCACAGGACTTAGTGATGCTGACAATTCCTACATAGTTCTAAATGAAACTGCACATAGGCCACAAGAAGTCGGAAATTTCTTGCCAGCACCCAAAAGTTCAGAGGATATGCTTTCTTTCATGCCCTAACAGAACCAAAAAGGAAAAAAGATATTAATATATATATGAACTGTGACTGAGTTCCTGGAAGGAAACGTATCAGGTTGGCATGCAGGAAAGGAGCCTTGGTGTTCTCCAGAAGGTTCCTCAGTTTCCACCATGAGAGGCACTGGCTATCATACAAACTCCATATCAACAAAGCAGTTGTGACCATCTAAAATGCACAGGACACCCTGGAAAGCCACCTTCAGACCTACATTAGGGGAAATACATATTTAGGGAAACTACTCTGGTCCTTCTTATTCCCTCACTGGACTCTGACATATTTAGGAGCCAGAATCTTATGGACCTCATCTCTGTCCAGATTTTGGTTCAGCCGCCTCTTTGGCACAAAACAAAGCATAATGAGCTCTAACAGCCCCTCAGTTGCCCATCTTGTCCGAAAGAAGGTCACTCCAACTGGGGCATCTGGCAAGCTAAAAGTATCAGCACAGTATTTTGAGCGTGAAAGGCAATGCTGAGAAATTAAGTCATTTGGTTCCCAAGCACAGCTGGCTGCCTTCATGTCCCTGAGAGGACTAGGACTTGGGGGAGGGGAATAAATTGCATGTTTCAAACTGTCCTTATTAACTAGGCATTTCATTTAAATTGTACTTAGCACCTGCCTCCAATTACCTGACTTCAAGGCCATGCGTGACAGAAGCTGGAGCTCTGATTAAATCCATGCTTCCTACTCGTGAGCCATTAAGCCAAATCAAGGCTCACCGCTCCTTTGAAGGAGATCATTTGTCTTCATTAAAAGTGTCCATCCTTGATTGCCCTGACAGGAGCTTCTCCCTGAAAGATAATAAGGTCTGTTATTGTTGAGAGGTAAAATAATATATTGCAGCCCTCTAGAGAGTGATTTGTATTTATTAATGTTCTCACAAATTACTGTACCCTGATTAACCTGTGACTGTGACAGGCAGCAGGGTGTGCTGCTCATCATGACCATTCATGCTGGCCACTGTCTCTCCTCAGATCACTAAGTGGTAACAGCACATAAGGAGGTGACCTCCTGGCCTTCAACGATGCCTTAGGTCTGTCAGGGAGTGATGGACAAAGCCTTAGCCAGGTTGTGAAAACCCAACTAATCACATCTTTGATCAGGTCCTAATATTCAGTCTAGATACAGAGGACTACACAAACGTCAACATCTTTGATATTAATATTACTATAATACTACACATTTGAACCAGTGTCTTATACTTCTCATCCACAGTTTCAAGTATTTTACAAAGGAGGTCCTTGGTGAAATTTCAGCTGTGAGGAAAGGGAAAAAATGGAAATTCAGAACTTTCTCACAATCACCTGAGAAGCCAGGAAAAAAAATGTAGGCCCAGAATTCATGTTTCTTAAGCCACTAGCTATGCCATTTGGCACACTGAAAACTGTACAAATCCTAAATCACTGTCCTTTTGTGACAATCAAAATCAAACTAGAATCAGTGCTCTTCCAGAACAACATCATAAGTAAACCTTCTCCAGAGGTTCTGTGCACAGTTGACAGGAAACATGCAGGAGACTTAGTAGTTAAATAGCTGCAATTCCTAATTTTCCAGTGAGTGTTTGCTAGTCTCTTTTGTCCACCCCCCAGAAATTTAGAGCTTATAGTTTGCTACAATAGCCAATTCTGGCTAAACTAAGCTTATTCCATTCCCTGGCCGTTAGGTAATTCTCATCAGGCCACTATGCTGGGGTTCACTTTCTGTGAGAAAACAGTGTCAGACAAACACTTCCTAGAGCCCAAGTGAGAAAGCAGGAATGTGTCTGAAGATCTGCTCTCATCTGTGCTATCAAACTTCTCTTAGCTCAAAAGAATTCAAATAGGGACATTTGAGTCAGTCCTCTACAAATGAAGTACATACAGTGTGGGAAGAAATTAAAAGAAAGCAGAATTTCAGAGCAAAATCAAATGGGATTTTCCACTGAAACTTCAGGGTATAGCCAGTTCCAGTTGCTTCTAGTATATCTCCAAGTCAGAGAACTGTGGGATCGTATTACTCCCTGAGTTCACAACCAAACTGAGCTTTTGATACAGTGAGAGAAAATGGATGTGTGCTCTGACTGCTCTAAAGCAGAGACAAACTTCCCAAGCAGAAAGGCTCCACGGCATTATTATGTTATGGAGGCAAGGGCTGTCAGGCAACTGCAACCATGGCCATGGAGTGAGCAGAGGCTGATAGCCCCCAGAGGAGCAGAGCCAGCAGCACTGCAGAGTGTGTGAGAGCTCTGCTCATGCAGAAGGCACACCCAGGCTCAGATTAGGCCATACTCTGCTACAGGATGTGAGAGCCAAAGGGACCCATCCTATGCCCTTCTGTAAAATTGTCTTTCGGTCTGTAATAGGAGAAAGCACTTGGCTGCCAAAATAATTTAGTCTGCACAGCTGAGGGATGGCCAGGGAGAAGTTTCAGTAGCCTGGAGGCTGGTAAACTACTATTGTAGATTGAAACTCCAACTTTTCTCCAAACTTTGAATCTCTTGTTTTGGCATGTCTCATCATTTCTTTAAATACACACTTAAGCAGTCATTTGTTTAGAACTGATTTACTAGTGACATTAGCCAGACGAAGAAGCACAGCATGTGACCGTAAAATTCTTCAAATGTTTCTTTAAAACTCTCTTCCATAAAGATCTGTACAAAACACTGGGTAATGTTTAGACAGCTGAAATATCCTCACACTTGTTTTAAGTATCCAACTGTCAGGCCACAAAGAGTCTGAGTTTGCTACAGCCATCCCTTCTGAATATGGCTCTAATTCATTAAGCCTGGCAGCTCAGAAGCTTTTATTTTTTATTATGAAATTCCCTGTCACATTTGCCACAGAAATAGCCAGCACTTTGTAACTCCTTTTACTACACATATTCTTTACCTCTCACCTTGTAATTTTTCTTGGTGTTTCACTTTACTCATGCTTCATAAGCGATATTTAGCTGTCACAGAGAACTACTTGCAGCATTTCCAGTGGAAGCTTCATTGTTATCTACTGACTTCAACAAAGTAACACCTGAAAAGTATCCAGAAAACCTTATTTCATAATTCCAACTTAAATTAATGAGGTTTGGACTGGAAAATTTATATTAAGTTCATCCATCTTATACAGCACATACACATCTCTAGGTGAACAGATATGTGAAATAATTTAAAAGCTTTGTCTTATAAAGTATGTTTATTGTTCTGCAGTGAAATTTTGTATAATTCTCTTTCCCTTGGAATTTTTGCAATGAAACATAAGTAACACCCAGGGATCTACGCTGTCCAGCTCACTTCTATAATAAATTATGCATATGAGTATTCTGCAGGTCCATTTATTAGCAGTAGAAGTGATATGGGAAGGCATTTTATCTTAAAGTGCACACTGAAAGGAACACAGAGTTCACTTTCATACTGTATTTTACCTTGCCATCAGAGCTGTTTGAGCCAAGACAGTCAAACAACTGAGAGGTCAGAAAGAAGAGAGCAACGTCTGATGGACCCACATGTGGCCTGTGAGTACCTTACCAAGAGCAAGCTCTCTGCTCTCATAAGCAGCCTGGATTCCTCATCATTCCTCACGTGCAAGTAAAACCTGCCATCTTTCTTAATGGGAACATATCATATCAGCCACTTATCAGAAGCTAGCATGTTTGTTGGAATGTAACGTTCAGGTGGTTTTGATGATGCCCGTGTCACTAAAAATGCGGTAGTTCTATGTATCCTATGAGTCTCTGCACACCACAGCATTCTAGATTTCTCTAGCCTGAGGTTGAAGTCTTTAATTAGTCCATTACACCAACCCTCTGCCATTTCCTCTCAGCCCAGGAATCCTTTGGTATCCTGTCCTGTTATCTCCAAGGCAAATATGAATAAGGGTCTTGATGATTGGATAAATAGTGCAGAAAACAGATGTGAGGGGCTGCAAAGTGTATACATTATGAATAATATTGCAATAACATCTTTAATCCCTTAATGAGGGCACTTTGTCAGGGTAAGGGAAGATAGACTGAGGGATTTTGCTGCTGTACACAGAAGCCCAAAGAATGCTCTTAAGCTAGCAAATGTAACCAACATCACAACACATTCTTACTTACTATCTTCATACTCCATGAAACTTGCACTCATTTGCACATGCTTTCAGAAATGCTGTTTTTGTTTTCATGGAAGGATCCTCTTGCATACAGTAATATATTTGCTGGCATTAACAACAGCATAGAAGGAGAGCTATAAACTGAACAACAATTGAGAACAACTGAGATCCACACACATTTGTTGGGCATTTTGGGCAATACTTTTCATGATCTGCTCACAGAAGTTGCCACAAACCGGTACAGTGCTGTGTTTGGAAAGTCCTCAAGCGCTGCCTACATTTACATGGGAAAGTATGCATGAACCTAGTAGCCAAGAAAATACAGCCTAGAGAGCTGATGGTCTGACACTGCTTTACTTCCCAGAGCTCTGGAGGATGCCTGCTAATTCTGTAACATATCTAGAGCCTTCTGGGGGGCAGGCCAGATTCCTGTCCATGATCAGAAACAGCATGCAAGAGGCTTGTCTTGTGGTATTCTGGCATTTCTGCCTCCAGACCGAGATGGAAACCAAACATGAAAGAGCATCTTATTCCAATAATTTAGACATTCCAAAGGTTTGGGTTATGTTTGGTACTAAAATTGTGGGATGAAAGTGGGCAGAGAGAAGAAGGGTTGGCATAAACAATTTTTCCCTGTTCCCATCTAGACCTGGGTTATGGAAAGATATTTTCTTTCATTATTTAATCTTTCCTCCAAGATGTACACCTGACATGTCAGAGAATTTAGTGCTACTGATATCTGTGGCTGCTAGTGCATACTCACTTATCCCTGGTGTTATATGACAAATCAGCACTTTACTCCTAACCTTGCAGGCAGCAGCAGCCTAACACTAGGCATACTGCTGGATAGAAGATGCAAAAAATGTTGGAATAAAGAAATTAGAGCAGAATTTTCTGTAACAAGATAATATCACAATCCAGTGTACTAGCTATGCAATTGTTTGGAACAGTGGGGAAAAATGAAGCACTTACAGTTTCTTACACTCTCAATACAGTAATCATTAGCCCTCCCCGTATAAGAGTAAAAGTGCACAGAGAAGATGAGTTCTGTTTTCTCAGTGCATTGACCAGCATAAAAGATCTGGCACAAGAAAAAGCTACCCAGAAAAAAATGGTTGGTAAAGTTAAATACAATTGCAGGGTAAAAGAGAAGAAGCAGAGCCAGTGTTTCCCCTTCAAGTGACAATCCATTTTCAGCCTTGGCCTTTACAGCTGTATGCTCTCATGACACACTGCAACCTGCCAGTTCTAATCTTAACTGGAGATGGTAGAGTAAAAATTGGGGAAGCATCTAAAAAAGTCATATCTTTCTCTCTAGATCCTAACCAAACCATCTAAATCTAAATGTGTGAACAGAGGCCTAGTAGGGGGCATCCAGGCCATCAAAGCCAGTCCTCCACAGCTGCAGACAACCAAGCAACAACTGAGTTGGCAGATATGTGAAGGCTCTTTAGCAGGATTTCCAAGACTTGCAGCATCTGGCTGCGCTAGAAAACCCCAGCCTGTTCTGCAGAACATTACTCAAAACTTTTGTTTCAGACTCCAGCTGGAACTAGGGACCATAGAGACATCCATGAAAAGAATCACTGTTAACAAAACAGGGACCCCCTGAAACAAGCTTTTCCAAGCTGCCAAGCTGATGAGCCACAGAAGCCATTTGAGCAGTCAGTGTTTCAAGTAGAACAACTGGAAAGATGAGTCTACATCCATTTGGGGACAATGCAGGCAGGTGGAATATTGCTAAGAGCAATACAGAATAAGGCATTTACATCTTTTTAATATGACAAGATTTCTGGAATCTCTGTTGTATGTATTATTCTGCCTGCTATCACAAAAAACTACTTGATTTCACTATGAAAATTGTCTTCACCAGCACTGAGACTTCATTGTAATGGGTGCTGTGCAGTCTCTGCCTTCTAAAATTAATCTGTAAAACATGATACATGATTTTATGTATGTTTGCTCTGGAGATATATCCAATACTAAATATATCCAATATACCCTGCTCCAAACACTTATTAAGTTTATTATAAATTATCCTCCACTTTCTTTGATTTGAAGAATGACCGAAAGAAAAAAGAGATGCAGGAAAAAGCCCAGTAAGATTTAATTCATATGTGATGAGGTGGCTTCACTCAGCATAACCCTTCCTGTTGCAAAAAGAAGGATTTCCAGCTAGTGGTCTAAGTGACATTGCAACCTTTTTTGAAGGTGTCAATTTCTCAATTTCCTATTCTCATGGCAATCCAGTCTTCAGAGGTGATTTACTTGAAGTCTCAAACCTTTTAAATTCAAACCAGAGATTACAACCCTGCTTATATTCTATTAGCACTTCAGGGGACTCAGCTGAAGTTCCAAGTGTCCAGCACTGTCCAGATCAGAAAGAGAAACAAAAAAAGCAGTCCAGCCATTTCTACTATGCTACATATCATAAGAAATAATAAACTTCTAAAGGTTTTCCACATTTTATACAGTCAGTGGCTACTCCGAGTAGTGCCTGATCATACATTTTTTAACCTCAGGTTTTGGTGGGGTTTTAGCTATGCTGAATCCATACACCATGAGAATCCAAAATAGCTGTAAAAGATTTTCATTTATTCTATTGAAAAGGGGATTTACAAATCTCAGAGCAGGAGGCCTTTTTATTATCTATAGTAGTCAACAACCTTCATCTTTTGATCTTCCTCCAATTAATTTCAAAGGCATGAGGGAATAAACAGGATTAGCCAGTCAGCCCCATTTCAAAGCTTTAATCAGTTTGTAAATGAACTTCAATACAGCTAACCATTCTCCAAGTGGGGAAGCTCAACATCACCAATGATGAATGCCTATATTTCGTGACAAGGTCTATTTCCACTTGCACTGAGACTTCCTAATAGCACACATGTGGCAACTTGTGCAACTGCTGCACTACGAATTGGATTGGAGAAATTGAAAAGCTTTTCAGTCCTTCTATGTACAGAGTGGGCACAATGCCAGACCTGGAATAAGGGAAGGTGCCAACTTTCCAGTTGTCATGAGTCACTACTGCTAAAAAAGAAAATGCACACACATATACGTGTATGTGTGCATGCATATAAAATGTATTCTGCACTTTCTCACTGATACTCTCTACTTTCTCACTTTTACTCAAAGTAGCCAAGTTCGGGACAATTAATTCCTGCTTAAATTTTCTGAGGGAGAAAGGGGTAGTCTCTTCCTTCTCATTCAGTTTTGTATTCCACAGAAGTGGGTCAACAGCACCTGTTTCCAAATGCTACAAAGCAGCCATGGAATAATCCATTATCTGCAATTTCATGGGACTCATCTGATAAAATTACATCTGATACATGTGATAAAACCAATGCAAAACAATGACTACAGCTTGATTAAGAACAGTTGTAAATTTAATTCCATTCACACTCACTTTTAATTTTATTTTAACCAAGTGCCACTTTTCCATGGCTTTATTGCTTCCTGAAGCTGGCTCAAATGTTGCTAGCTTTGGATATAGAAAAGCTGCACAGAAGGGTGTGAGAGAAATACACACTTAACGCTGTTCTGAGTTTCACATCTAGAGATATAAAATTATTTGTCTACTTGGGACATTAGATGATAATAAGTTATTAAATTAATCTAGATATACATACTATAGCAGAAGTCAGAATTTGAACATCATGTTTATTTGTAGGGGACATCAGTTTAGGCTCTCTGAAAATGATAACCACATCAAGCTCCAGGGTTCTCCACCTGATTTAGCCCTCTGTGTGATGAGCATTAATTATACTGCATATAGAGCTGGTACTGTCATACCTTGAAATTACCTTGAAAATGTGACAATTTAATGGATCGCTACTTAAACAAAAAATGTGTCTCTCTGAATGTTTTGACCCAGAAGCAGTACAAGGAATCCCTCAGATTAAAGTAAATAAATATTTTCCTTTATTTCTGGTACATCATCTCTTGGACTGTAGTAAAATGAGACTTGAAAACTAAGCAACAAAATACAAGAAGGTGGTTACTGAGCAAAGAGAGCTGCACTTACAAAGTGAAGCAACCAGTGATTTTCAGCAACACACAGAACTCTTATAGCTGCAAAGCATCAACATAAACAAATAAATCCCATTTGCTGGGAATTCCTAATGGAGCTTTATACCACACCAAGGAAGTCCATAACATTGTTGGAAACATAGACCAAAGAGAAAAATATTTTTCAGTCTTTTTTATATAGTGTAACCTTTGCTGGGGTGGGGGGGGAAGAAAAAAAAAGAAAAAGAAAAGAAAAAAATTGCTTCTAAGGGTGAGAAGATGAAGGAGAGAAGGGGAATGGATGGGTGGGACCCCAGACTGAGTGTTTCTTCCCTTTAGAATTTGTTGCACATGTCAGTGGTATTGTTCAGGGCAGACCTTATTAATTACTGTTCAGTTGGTGGCAGATGATAGTGCTCATAACTGCAATTGTCATTGTGCCACCAATCATCCCAATCCATGCACTTGCCACGGCAGCAGCCTTTGAAAAAAGCAAGCACAAGCAATGAGCAGGCATCTACAGAGGCTGCCCTGGGAAACTGCTTCTCTTTGAATTTTCCCCCTTGAATTTTTGATGCCTTAAGAAGACATCTCCTTCTATCACACTCTGTTCTTTAAACTCCTGCACCATCTTCTTCTTGGGGTGCCACACACTGCTGGCTGGCTGGATTGGCGTGATAAGCTTTCATTCACATAAACCTGTACTGTTCATATAGGTAATATCCTTCCACAACACCAGCATCTAGAGGAGGAAGCCAAAGCAAATGGAAACGCTAAATACTATTGTCGAGTGAAAGTTTCCAACTTTTTGGCAGTGGAACTGGGATGCTTATTCTTAGAAACTAAAATATTGACTCCATCCTGCCCCCCTCCTCCAAGCAGATGGAAAAAGAAGTCATGCCAACCTATACTGATGAAAAGCATGTCCAGTACTTGGGGGGAAAAGCTCAGGAACAGTTTATACAAGGAAAACACTAGTGTGGCATTTTCTGGCCAAATCAGTAGTAGCTTGGGTTATCTGCAGCAAACATGCCACTTAGACATACCCACAGAAATGTCAGGCTTTTCCAGCCTGCTAACTCATAAATGTAATTCTAGTCAATAATACTGATTTTTCACTTGCTTATACCAGGATCATTTTGCTTAGCCCTTCTGCCTTCTGCAGCCAACAAGTTCTGCATTCTGAGATGTAACTCCAGGTTCAAGTCTAAATGTATCTGTGTCAAGCCAGCCTTCCATGCTGGAATGGTGTCTAACTGAACCTCAGGAGCAAAGATCATAATGACCTTGTTCAGCATGCTACAGGAAATGTTCAAAACAACCTGAAGACTGCAGCAGATGGTGCTAATATATATATCTATATTTTTTGTAATTGCTGTACTTCTACTTCCAGGAATTAATCTAATACAATATTCTAAGGAGAGCTCTGCTTCTGTGGTTTTGTGAGGATAGGCGTTTTGGAGATAAAATGCAGACATATGATTCTGATAGCTGGGAGATTCCAGCTGTTGAATTCTTAATCAAACTCTGGTTATTTAGAGGTACACCCACTACTTGCAGATCAGATGGGGTGAGGAATTAATTTGCCTTGCCTAAGAGCTCATGCCCTGGGAGCTGCTTGTCATATTCACCTTTTTATAGCTAAGTTGTTCTTCCAGTTCTCAGCATGCTTTTCTACTGTGTTCCAGGAACAATAGGAAAGTTCTCCCATTGCATACTCAGTGCATGAATTTCCATGCTTGCAGCCTAACCCCATAAAGCCTAGAAAAAGTCAAGCTGATGTGGCCAAAGATTGCCTTGAAATTTACAGTGCTCCTTAGATTCTGGTAAGCAGTTTCTTAACAACAAATTTCTTGTTTACTGATCATGATGAATGACATCATAGCCAAGTTTGTTCTTCGTCATTAGACACACACATGCTACTGCTGAATCCTGCTTTTACTGTCCCATACACAGCACCTAATCCAGAATCTTGTGTTGGTGAAACAGAAGTGTGAAGAGACTTTTTTTTCCCAAGTAATGCAATTACATGTGATACAGTTCATAAGAGAGGAAAGGATGAGAGAACAGTTTGCCAATGCTGCCCCATTAAGCACACAGCCTGCATATAATCCAGTTTACACCTCCACAGCTCTTTGCTTTACTTTGGATTTTATAGGAACAAACTCAAACTTCTAACTGGAACTGACTTCTCTTTCAGGATCCTTTTGTTATGACTTCTTCTTTATCTGCTTCAGAAGCATTCACAACCCCTTTTAGATATTGTGGGGGCAGTGACAGGACCCACTTGCTGTGGATGTCTAGAAAAATTTTAAAAAGAGCTATTAGCACTATAGTATTTACTAACTTGCCTTATGCCTCCATGTATAGATACATTATATTGTGATCAACACCTAAAATGGTTTAAAAACACAAGGAGGGCTCATCCATTTAAAAATAATACTCCTCCTCTTCCTTTGTGTTGTTTTCAGAAATCTGAGCATTGGAAAAAAGCAGACCATGAGCAAGCTGTCTGAGTCAATAGATCATAACCAAGGCTGAAGTGATACATGATGTCTGTCTTTTCTGAGGGCAACACAGTCCATTTATGTTTAACTTCCATTGCAGTAAGAGTAAATATCATTCTTTTCCATGATGCTAAAGAGTATTAATGTGTACCCCTTGAGAAATCCAAATCTAATCTTTCTCTTAATCTTTTAATCTGCAATGCAGCCACTAAGAAAGGTGGTACAGACTAGATGTTAGTCTGCCAGTCATAAAGTACTGACCAGATCTATTCCTGTATCATGGATACTTTTATAGCTCACTTAAAATGTTTTCATTAGTCTCCTAAATAATCTCAATCCATATGTGTATATTGTATTAAAAGAACTTTTGAAGCCTTTTCTACTTCTAAAAGACTAAAATTAACAACAAATGCATGTAGCTATATTTCACAGATTCACAAAATAGGTAAGGTTGGGAAGGATTGCTGGAGTTTATCTAGTCCAACCTCCCTGCTCAAGCATGGTCTCTTAGACCACTTTACTCACAATTGTGGCTAAATGGCTTTTGAATATCTCCAGGCAAGGAGACTCCACAACCTGTCTAGGTGATGTTTGAAGAACCAAAAAAAAAAAAAAAAAAAGAAAAAGGGGAAAATTAGTAAAATAACACGGAAAGTATGAATTAGAATTTGAACAAGCTTTTCAAACAGCATGATACAGCTTTTGTGTCATTGAAGTGAATGTTGTTGTGGTACTGTTGCACAATCTGACATAACTGTAGGATTCACCACTTAGGCATTCTCCAACATGTGTGGTGGAATATCAGAGCAGGGAAAAAGATTGATACTGGCTGCCCAGTATGCCAGTGGTGCCTTGGTCCAATTGAAACTTAGCTGGCAGACTCTCATGTGCCATCAATCTGAAGAGAGATTATTGTATGCAATGCACAGTCAGAGGGCAGCATTCACGACTGCAGCGGGCACAGATAACAAATTTCATATTTCAGGACGTGAGCTGATTATTTTCTGAACCCTGCAGACTAACACACCCTCTACAGCACACAGCCTTCTGCTGGGTTCCTTAGGCAGGCTTCAGTCTGATTTTCCAGGACCATAGTTGAAAAGGAGACACTAATGTACAAAGAAGGAGGAGAATACACTGTGACGAGCCTTGGCATCCTCTTTCAATCATGAGGACAAAACAGGTATCATGTTCTAAACATCGTTCTTACTTCCCTATTGAAGTTAACTTTGCTGGCACACAAGACCACTTGGAGGGGGAAAACCTCAAAATATGTGCAAGTGTGACTAAGCTTTTCTAATTTTGTTTTTCTTCTTAATGTGAATTTTTTTTCTGAAAATTTAATTTCTGTGTACAAAGTGCAGACATTTTAAAAGATCAAAGCGAAGCAATGTTTTTAAACTACTGAAAAAACATTTCAAGAAATTCAACTTATTTTTTTTATTTTGACTAGCGACTTTCTAGATTTCACTTTTTCACTCCAGTAAACAAAATACCCAGTTTTTTTATTCTCTCATTTTTCATGAGGAAAAGACACCAGAAAACCCAACAAATCAAACACAAAAAATACCACGGCCCCAAAACCCAAACCACAACACAAATAAATCTCTCAAAGTCCATATAACTGCTAAAGGAGATAAGAAGTAGCAAGGGATTTTTTTTTAGAAGAACTGGACTGTCATAACAATGTCAGAGTAAGGTTTGCAGGCATTTCCATGTCAAGCATTATTAAGCACCACAGAAACAAAAGGAGGTTGTTTTTAACATTTGGAATAGTTATCAAGTATCGAGTATATTTATCTGTTCTGAATCACTTTGAACTTCAGAGTAAGCAACCTCTTGCTAGGTTTCAACAATGATCAAAACAAACTAAATGGGACATTGTGAGCAGTTCCCATTTCAAAACATTTGATGCTTAAGTAAATCTCATAAAATGGTAAAACATCTTGTAAAAGCTGCATAGAAGAGAAGCCTGTGCTACACTGCCCTCCAAGTCCCTAATTGTGTTCTGTCCCCATGGTCTATCACAATGTCTCCACAACCTCCCAGTCTCTGCAGGAGCAAGGAGACCCAGTCTAATTCTCATGTACTCAAGCAGAAGTTGGAGAGGTTTAAATATGGGTCTAACTGTCAGTAAGTTTCATTTCACATAAATAAAAGTTTTACTGACATTTTATCACTACTGAGGTGAACAGAGCTAATTTGTTTCTTCCAAATCCTCTTCTGGGTAAAGTCAGAATTTCCAAAATTTTTGTTGTTTGGACAAGAGAAGTGGCAAACTGCATGATTCTTCTCATCTTTATGTGCCAGGAAAGGATCGTGGTGAGCAAAAGGAAAAGAGACAACTGTGGTAAACATGGTTTGGAACAAGCTTCCACTAAGAGTCTTTGGCAACAGATGAGAGCCTTCCACCACAATATCATTATTTCCAGTTAGCAAATTCAGATTTCATGTCTGGTCTCAAGAGACCACTGTCCTGCTACTATGAATCACTAACATCACTGTATGACCTTCTGCAAGTCCAACAGCAAATCTGTTCCTCGCACTAAAGCAGAAAATAAGACTTCACTGGCCACTCTTCATGTCAAAACCAGTAGTACAAGAACTGCAAAGCTTATTACCCATTTATTTACTGTAAGGACCACGAAAACATCTCTTCATTCCTCCTCCCTCTACAATATCAATCTAACATAATTTTTTCTCATTTAAATATTATCTGTAATACATTAGGAGCCCATAGCTCCAGTTGAGAGCATAGTCACATTGCAATAAATGGTCTGTAAATGCACATATTAAATCTTCACTGTACACTTAACTCAGACTTTTATTCACAGCTGCCTCACACCGGACTTCTGTCTGTGCAGCAATATTGTGGAGTTATCAGCCTAAGCTAACAGGCCTAACTGAGGCTCCTTGATTGATAAGGCAAATCCTAGAGGGGATCTTGTGTGCTAACTGCACATAATTTGCATTTAGTCAGCTAGTTGAAACTGGTATGGAAACTCAGTTGCTCTGGAGAAAAAAATCAGTGGGTTGCATTGCACATTTACACAGCTCTTTCTGAATGGAATCCCCTTTTTAATCTCTCTCAACCTCTCAGACTCCCTAGTCACTCTCTTCCCATGCAGAATCTTTTATTTCTTGTCTCTGTTTCCTTACTCGCACTTAAAGACTTTCTCCTCTCATTGTCTGTTTTATATACTAAACTTATTTAGCAACAGCCTTTTTCTTGTCTCCCCATTCCTGCTCAGCACTAACAGTCACATTTGGTCTTTCCAGTTCCTGGGCTTGCAACCACCTTTTCCATTTTCCCCTCCCACAACATTCTCCTCATTCTGGATCTTTTCTGCCTGGGCCCAGTGATCCTGCTTGAGTGATAGGGAGTGATGCTGCTGCATCCAATTTCTTCCTCAGAATTTGTGTATGGAAAGAGATGTCTAATAACCAGTTGCCAGGATGGAAGAGGAACATGTATTCATGCCCTCCTTACACTCTTTCTGCCTCTATACGCTGCATTTGTGGGGCCATTTCCTGCAAAACTGATTTGGAACTATTTGTAAATGAGGCCCAGAATGCAAGACGTTTCACTCAGACAGACTAAAAAGTGAGGAAACACAAGGTGTCCCAGCTCATAGACACACATCTGCTTCCAGCTCCTTCCAGAACTGACAAGAAGCTGGCAACATGGGGTTCTGCATCCCCACAGAACCTCTGCTGACTGAAAGACATAGCAAAGCAGCCACATGGTTTTTGTTTATTTCTCTTTTATCAGTCTCTGTCATGAACCTCTCCCACCCCACAAACAATTGAAGTATCAGAATTTCATCTAATGCTTTCCATCCCTTCTTTTCAAAGGCTCTGCTCTCTCGACACCGTCCAGCACATCCACAGATGAAGGTTCCCCTGGGTCAGCTGCCAGTCTGCTCAAGTCTAAGGCTTGAGTTGGGCATTAGAACTGGTCACAGCTGTGGTAGGGGAGCAGGAAGAGAATGATCTGCCTTCTCTGCTTGCTTGAGACCGAGCCAGGAAGCTTAAGGCAGGGTCTACTCCATAACAGTATTTTGGAAAATCTTTAAAAATCATCTTTCTGAGTTTCTTCTGCAAAAAGTACAGACTATTTCATTTTGTGTAACAAAAGCATTTCAAAGCATTTATCTGCCACTGTAGGGTTATACATACCCTTGTGTTCCAGTTCCCATTGCCTGTGTAATTTCAACAAAGTATTTCAGATAAGATCAGGAAGAGGAAAACCAATTTGACCAAGGAGATTCACATTATAGGTTAAAAACAGTTTGAAAACTAATGTCTATTTTTATGTTGTAGAGAATTAGCATGCTCATTAGGTAAAGTGTAAATTCTTGTGTGCATATTTTTTCAGGGAATGCTCTTGAAAATCCAATTGTATTAAAGCAACAATAGGGTTTGAATTTTTTAATGGACCAATCAGTAATTGTTATCAACATTTTGACACTGAGGCACAAGATCAGGTTATTATGGGCCTGTTTTTCAACATCACATTCCCTAATCCTTCTGAGCCTTCTACAATCATTAGGAATTATTCTCAAACTACCCCTGTTTTCCAAGGGAATACTGAACGCATCCCAGAGACATGAAGCAATCAGCCAGTGGTCAGAAACTGAATTTCTGTTGTCTGGAATGCAAGGCCAGATTTCATTCATAATTCTTTCCTTTCTATTTTGAACAGCTTTCATATTTCAAATTCCTTATCTCACATACTTTTACCCACATTTAAAAATAAAGTTTAGACATATCTCCAGTGTGTAGAAGAAAACACTTGTCTGCTTTTGGCAACTATTGTCATCAAAGCATTGAGATACAGAGATTTTCTTGTATAAGAGAATGATCCCTGTCAAAAATTTGTATAAGGTGCAAGTGGAAAACAAAATCTGTTCACCTGTACAGTTAACCATCTCAGTGGGCTTGAAAACATCTATTTTGCTCTTTGAAAATAGCTCATAAATGTACTGTTGGCAAAGAACCACAGGCTGCTCCAGACAAGACATCTGACGTGGCTGCAGTAGAGGGAGCTATTTTACCGGCTAAGGCAGAGAGAGGAGGTTGGGATTCCTGTCTTGGTAGGTACTAAGGAGCATTTTCAGAACGAAGTACCTCAATTATTTCCTTAGACACCTGCATTATTCTATTGTTCTAGACTCTCTGGACTAGTAGTATCCAAAGTAATTAAGGACTGATTTCTGTTGAATGTTGACTCCCTACTCTTTATGGGGTTTTTGTCTAGTATGCTCTACCCTACAAGTGAATCCCTTAAAATCCAAAGGCCTGACATGCTAGATAGTAGCTTTTAAAGATCAGCCTAGAGGTGCTTATCACCTTGAAGGGATGGAACATCTTCACAATGAGACTGCCACACAATGAGACCAGGTTCTGCAGGTGTATGCTGTGATGAAAGGTCAATGTGATGGGGGATTCTTTGGTAAAATAGAGTAGATAAGTTACAAGAAAAGCAAAGTGTATGGTGTGCCTTGATAGGTGGTGATTTTAATCCACCATTTGGATACATCGTATTCATGAAGTCAGAGGTCAGTGGATTTTGTTGGAAGCAGCGCATTCAGAACAGTAATAGATCTATCCTGATATTATGCTTATAGGTAGCACATTTGATGCTATTAAATTGTCATGTCATCAATTGAAAAAAATCAATTCTAAGATAAAATGCAGAGGGATTAGCCAGGATAGAAACAAAAAAGAAAAAGACTTGGAAAACAGCTGGAGAGACATTCCTTTGTTGAAGTATTGCCACACTGCACCTTTGTCATGTCCTCTACCATTTCTGGGCATCAAAGTAGAACCAATGGCCAAGAATACTTTCTATATATCATGTGCTGGCTGGTAGCATATACCTATTTTCCTGGAACTAGTCATACCACAATAATCCAGGATTTTGTCTGCACTGCTGCAATACATCTACCTGTGACCAGCTGCACATGGGCCACCCAGGAGCTCCAGCTGAATCAACAAGGCACAGCAAATTACCTCTTTCAGAGTGCGGAAAAAGATGAAAACACATTGCACTGGGGCTTCTTGCTATATATTGGTACAACATGGACCCACCTAAAGGCCCTGCCATTGGTCTTCAAGGGGTCAGTAAGTAAGGTACTTACTGCCAGCTGAGGATAATAGCTATCAGTGAAAATGTTTAGGCTCTGCAGTGGAAAGTAGAGGTAAGCCATGAATCTAGAGTTCATCTAATGGCTTTCTTTTGAGGTCCGGAGAGTCCAAAGATGTTATGCTCTGGTTTGTAATGAAATGGAATCACATGAAAATTTTATGTCAGGTTTTCTATTAACTACTAAGAATTGATATCTGAAGAGACTTCTGTTCATAAGAACAAAACTGGCAATTTAAATTAAATTCAGCAATATGTTTAATCTGAAATAGATATAGAAGGGGGAAAAGACATTTCAAATAGTTTAGATTTAACTGAAAAGAAAAATCTTATTTTTCACTCTTGAAAGTGTTCCTTTTCAAAATTACCTTAAGGGTTCCATACTTGCAGTAAAATTAAGATATTTCAAATAAACAAATATTATTTGGACCACTTTACTGCATGGCCTCTGGGCAGTAGATGTTCAGAATGTGGTTTGCTTCTCTCCCCACCCTTCCTGACCTCCTCCCTCCATGTATGGCATTTCCCTTCCTGGATGTGAACATGGTGCCAGAATTCTATGTGCTTCCTGCTGCTTGCCACCTACAAAATGGTAAATTACAGAAACCCCCATATCCACAAAATTAGTAAGAAACAAATTTGGTTGATCACATGTTTTTCTAATGGCTTCTTGGCTTAGTTCTTAGGGCAAAAAGGACAGGCCCAAGCTGAAATTACTAATTACTGGCTTGTACAGCCTGATTCCTATCTCAGTATAGATCTGGAAGAAGTCCAGTGGAGTCCAAGAATCTGCTTCAGGAACACTACACATAAATAGCTGGTACAGTGTAATGATGCACTTGTGGCTGTGGGCAGCCTAATACCTCCTCTCCTGTGGGCTAAAACAGAAAAGCTGGGCAGGCTGCACACAGTTTCTTAGCAGCTACCCCTATTGTTGAGATGCTGTTGATAGGTAAAAAATCACTAGCCAGTTCCATTCACAACTCTTTGAAGCCATCTTTTCGGTATATTTTTTAAAGTTATTGTTATTTTGATCATTTTCAGCCTGGAATAGAGGCTCAAGTTTCACAGCACATTTATATGTATTACTTAAATCAATCTTCGTTCAGCAAAACACATCAACATATGCTTAGTTCTAAGTATTTTAGTCTTAGCTGGATTTTCAGCTGCCTCGAGGCATGGCCTCAGTGAATGCTGCCCTTCTGCCTACCTGTCATCACAGCAAAAGCATTAAAGCCTCTGGCACTTTGGGGTGCTACGCACACGTTGTAAATGCATGAAGAGAAACAACTCACTCCTGGCCATACGTGGAGATGGAGATCTGTGAGGTGCATGGTCTTATATTTGGTACCTGATAAAGTACAGGGCTTGGGGGCTTCCTGGTGTTTCAACTCTCCCTGCACAGCTTGAGATGATATTTTGTCCTAGCAAAGCCTTGAGCCTTTAAGCAAGTAGTGCTCCTGATTCGCAAGCATACTTTTCTCTTTAGAAAGATGAACACAAAATATATTTTAATATACTTTTCTGGAATTGGAAGAAAAATCCTCAAGCCACTCTTCTGTGTAGCACTCAGATTTTATATTAGCCTTCATCACTTGTATGTGAAAAAAATGTGTATATGAAATTTCCTTCCTGTTTAAAATTGCAACACTGGGGGAATAAAGTTTAACTTCCTTCATTTCTAAGAAATAATTTGCTTGTATAATTCCCATAAAGACCCACAGGTTCTTCTAATCTAATTATCTCATACCTGAGCCTGAATCTCTAAGAAATTAAACTTGATAACAAAACCTTTAATCAAACCAAATAATATCTGTATTCTGTACAATAATAGTGTATTCTGTCAGGAAGCATGTAGCTTACTAGATCCTACTTAATCACAGACCAACAGATAAGTAAAGTAGAATCACTGCAAATTTTCCATCTGAGAGCTGCACTCAGCTTTTGGAAAAAAAAAAAAATTCTGACAGTACGTCATCTTTAAACAGTACTAAAACACCTCTTCCCCAAGTTTTAACTCGTGCATAATTCTGCTTGTTACCAACTAGACAAATTTTAACTTTATGGTTCTTACATGATTTTCAGACTGGAATTCTGAAGAGAAAAAATTGGTAACTTTCATTAGTAATCAGATAAAGTTTATAAAATCCTATTGATTATTAAGAAGAGGGTTTAAGCACTGTCTCTTTTTAAAGATATGTTTTATAATCCATTGCAAATTTAAGAATCAGATTGAAATAGCATGAACACCAGTGGAAAATTTAATGAACAGTTTGTCATTCCAACTCACTTACCACTTCCAAGCTAAGTTGCCAGCTGTCCCACACCCTCCCATACAATCTTTATCATGACAACTTCCATTCATCATCCTCCAGCTACACATCACTGTTGCGGAAGGACCTGATGATAAAATATAACCTCTCCAAACATACCTTGAGTTCACTGATAGTAGCAGCTGTTGATTGCTGGCATTCCTAGAGACACTGAGTAAGAGTTGGCTTTTGTTGCTGCCATCTCTTTGAAAGAGGAATCATTGTGTGCGTGCCTCCCATCTTTCTATCCACAGCACCAATTACACCTCTGCAGTGGTTTCTGGAAAAGCTGGTCTTGAGAGATCAGCTCCATTACTTTGAGAGGTGGTACCACTTCAGATTCTATCCTGCATCTGGAAATTCTTGCAACTGAACCAACTAACCTATTAAACAACCCCAGATCCATATAAGATTTTGGATTGGTCACCTTAGTAAAAGTTGCAGCTGCTCAAAACTTCTGCACAACCTTAAAGAGATCTGAAGATCCATATCTACAGAGAGGATCAGCTTTAAAAAAGAAGGGCTCAGTGGCACCAGCAGCTACAAAAGTGTGGATTTCCTTAGATGCAGAAGAGAGCACCAGTGTTACCTTGACTTTTCAAATGTTTGCAGCTGACAAGCACAGATGGCCAAGACATGGGGAAATGCCACAGCAGGGGCAATCCAGAATGCATCAGCTGCTATGAATGGTCCTTTTTCATTTGCCAGGTAAGAAGCAGCAAGTAGAAGGCAGTGGTGAAGAATAGGGTAGTGATTTAATGCTAATGCTTACATGCAGATTCCAACAAATAGTAATGAGGTGTGCATGGCCCAAGAATAGAAGCAGAACAAGGAAAGGGAAAGATGCCCATCTGGGATGTGCTGCCATGATTTTAAGAAATTTGCTCATGGTATATTTGCAAAACAGGACTGTAAGGACCTGCAAAGAACACAATGTAGACTAGATGAAGCTGGATTGTTAAAGTTAGAAAGTACTTCAAGGAAGAATGAGCTCAGGAAGCCCTATTTACTTGCATGAATATACTTGCATGTATAATAAATATAATAAACTTATAAATATATCTAGGTATGTACATAAATGCATGGTGAAAACATTTCACAACCATCTATTTTAAAAAATTTACAGCAAGAAGACTGATATTTTTATTCTCCTCCCATGCAAACTTTTTTCAACTAGAAACAACACTCTTCTTGAAAGATAATTTTATTTCATAAAAGTAAAGTTTAAAGAAGCTTAGAAGATTAGACACATAATTAAATTATAAAAAAAATCTCCACCTTTTATAATTAACATTAGAAAAAATGCTGGAGGTGGAGGGAGGAAAGAAATATTTTGGCTTTGTGTCATGGAAACACCCCCCACCCAAAAAAAAAATTCACAGGACTAAGCAAGTCGAGTTGAACAGATCTCATTTCTTATTGCAAAGTGTCCTCCAGTGCAGGTTTTTTTTTCCTTAGCAAATGGGTTTATTCAGTAGACAGTATACAATGCTACCTGCTATCATGCATCACTGCCACCGTACCTGAATCCTGACAGCTACATTTTATAAGTGGATCTTTATATTTGATTTTCGTAAAACCACAGCATCTCTTTCCCTTCCAGGCTCAATAAACAGCTTAGTCAAGGTTTTGACTATCTGTTTCATTTAATTACATATGCCTTGATTTATGGTTCAGGAAAGGCTGTAAATGAGGACATCACATTTGCAATCTAACCTCAAAATGTTTTCAAAAACAGCAACAAAAATCCTCACATGAAGTCTTATGAAAACAATCCCCAGGGGAACCACATGCAGTGCAGCCTGGTCAGCTTCTGTGTTTATCAAACAGGAGAGATGAATGGCTGACTTTGATTTTTTCATAGGTGTGCAAATAAGGAGTATTAGATTTGCTTATCCCAAAATGTTTACCTTCATCTGTCAGTGCTGGGAGCTGAACAGGTCGCTCTGTGCCCCAGGGGAGGCACGGGCCAGGAGATGTGAGGCTGAGCTAATGTGGCTTGGCAGAACTACATGGTACCAGAAGGGCTGAAGGCAGTGGATTGTCACTTAACAAGGACACAAGGCATCAGAAATCATAAACCAGATTCCAGGTGCTCAGTAAATCCACCTCATTCAAACATCAGAGATTACAGTGAGCACATAAAAACACAACAAAGAAAGAGAAGCAAGACCCCTAAGGAAATGAATACCAAACCCTCTTCATAGCACACCTGAATTTTGGAGCCATTAAATGCAAATTCTGCCTGGGGCTCCATATCTATCAAGTGTCCTGTTATATTAATTGTGGAAGAAATTCTGTCTTTAAGCTTTCTGTTTCTTAAGTGATTCAAGGCCAATGACATCCAAAACAGCAGCAGATCTGCCATCGCCTGCACCCAGAGCTGTAACAAGGCACCTTCTGCACTCTCACATGACACCCCCAGTGTATGTATAATTGTCAGGAAAAAAATGTCAGGCAGGAATAATCTCAAATAATTCATCTCATGAACAGCAATTCTAAGGGAAATTCCAGGATATGTGGTAAATATGGAGAAAGAGTCCCGCAGGATATATAATCTTGCATTATATGAAGCATATTTTGGTTCAAAGATAGAAAAACTTTAAAATCATATGGGACCACCATGATAATTTATACTAGACAACACAGTTGTTCCTGCAACAACCTTACAGTACATGGTTAATCTGTAGTGTTACTTTAAAGTTATGATGGGTGTCTTTTCAAATACTTGTCAGTGATAGAGAATCCAGCATACTTTTGGCAAATTATTGTATTAGGGAATTATATTCTGTTCCTGAAACTGTTAAAATCTTTTTTATCAACAGATTAAACACAAATCTCTCCCTCTTGTAGGTGTTTTGTTTTAACTTCAATAAGATTAATATTTTGAGCTTCTTAAAGCCTTTTGATCTAAGGCAGGTGCTTAAGATTTGGAATCATTCTTTTCAAACTGTAAAGGAGTAGAAAAAGAGATACAATAGCATTGCACAAATCAGCACAAGAACTAGTCACACTTTGAGCTCATCAATACATTTACTTTCTTTTCCAGCAAAAAGTGTTGTGTTGGGTTTTACTGATTCACCCTCATACAGTGCAGTGGTTGAGGTGAAACACCAAGCAGGAAGTCCAGGTCCAGGATGGAATTTCTGATCAAACTGCAAAAGCAGCCTTTAGCACAGGCAGCAGTCTGTAATGGGGTAGTCAATGCATAAAGGAAAATTACACTGAAGTTTCTGCTCTAGGAAAACCATATCAGTGATGTGAACTTGGGTGTCCCAAGTCCTTGGTAATGTTTTTTTGATAGACTGTTTTGAAGTGTTTCATTTGCATAGCAAAAAAATAATTTGAAATATCTATTTTAAAACCTGGAATTCTTATTTGCCAATCAGCCCCAGGTGTTTTGGTGAATGTTTCATTAGGTAGTAATACAGAAGAACAGAAGCAATAAGCTACCCTTATCCTACTTGCCATTTCTGTGACTACATTTAGGCAGCAAGCAGGGATTCAAACAGAAAGTTTAAACCAACTCTTTCCAGTCAAAAGTTTTCTCAAGAAAAATGTCCTTTCTATGTTTCTTTCTAAAAATCAAATGCCCTTTTTTTGTCTAAGTCACCCTGTACTTAATCACTGGGCCCGCATCTCCCCCAGAAAGAGTGGAGAGCAATCTGATCATTCCCACAATGGCTCACTCACCCCTAGGCTGACAGGAAAACTTAAGCCCTTTTCATGAGGCTTATGAAATGGCTTATGGGCAGGAGGTGAAGAATAGAGGCCAGGGAGTGTGATGGCCAGGGTAAACCTGCAGCAGTGCCAAGCAGCTCACTATACCCAGTGCTGTGCAGAGGCTTTGTACACAGTTGTCTGGAGATGGAGGCACCCTGCTTCTGTTCTCACACACTCTTTATTAAATGGGCTTTTGTTGAGCTTATAGTTAAGATTAATGCAGCTCAATGAAGGACCAGCTCACTGATTCCACATTTGATGGGTAAATTTCAAAACCAGACAATTAATTAGGATATCTTACCCCCTACAACTTAATGTCTTTATGAAGTTGAAAGAAGGATTCAATAGCAAACAACTGTTGCCTATACTAAAGTTATTTCCCATATATTGAAATGCTTTTGATTCAGATATACAGTAAAAATGTGATTTAAGGCACTGATTACTCTGAGATAGGAAAAGCTACATTTTATCATTCTCTTAATACAAGCTACTGTAGAGCAAAGGCTTATGCGAACAGCATCTTTTTAGGATTTGCATTCATACCACATTTATGCACAGAAATATTTGGATCTAAAATTTCATCCTATCTCTCTTTCTTACCTTATAAAAGACACAGAACCCACACTGGAGCTAAGCTCTTACACCATGCAAACCTCACCTCTCCCAGTTATGGCAAGAGAAAGCTGGGTAATTTCTTCTTCTGTTCTATACCTGTTCACCATTAGGAGCAACTTAACCTCTAAAAGCCTTTTTTGTTTTAAAGTGGTCATGATAATATCATTAGGTGCCTTCAAAAGCAGACTGCTATTTCACGTGTTTGCCATCAATTGCTGCATTTCATACTGGGCCTTAAAACAAGAACAGCAAAAGTATATCTAATACAGGACTTACAAATCTGAGGGGCCTTTGTGACTCTTGCAGGAGAAAACTCATTATTTTCAGAAGACCAAGATGCAAAGAAAATAAATGCCTAACTTGTGCTCAAAAGCACTGTAGTTCTTTTGGTTATTGTGAAAAGGCAATTTTATGATTTTGTGCAGTTTGATTTCTGATTTGGGGATTTGACAACACTATATATATTCTCCCAGTAATGAACGAAAAGTAATTCAAGTAAAGATCCCCTTTGCTCACTGAACCTCTGTGTACCTTAGAGAGGTCATCCTCAGCATCCCTGCCACTCTATACTCTCTGCTCTACCCCTGACTGTGCTCTGTAACCTCTATGGCTGAACCAGCTGCTTATTGGACTGCAACAAAACATCAGAATAGGTTACTTTCCCCAGGAATATGCTGGAGACTGGCCTGCTATGCCAAAATTCATAGCTAAATCACTTTCCAAACATGTTTCCAACAGCCTGAGGATTCTGTTTGGTTCAATAGGCTGTTAGAGGCCATGCAGTAGAGTTTGCCAGATTTTACATAGAACTCTAACATCTTAGCTCAGATTTATTGGTAGGCCAGGGCAAAGTAGGCAGGGGAAAAACCCCACAGAAGAGATGTCATAAAATCTCCTTTTCTCTCCTTCACCAAATATTGCAACTTTGAACAGCTTGTTCAAATAACTTCAAATTCGGTAAAATTCTTGACTGCCTTCCGCCCATCCATGCCACATTTGAAACTCAACAAAGAAAGAAGGTAAGTTCTTCAGTAAAGATGCCAGTAAAAACTGGAGTTATAGAAGAAAGCAAATTTTGCCCTCGCATAAAGAGTGTAAGATTGTGAGTTAGACTTACAGAATGGTATTCACTTAATTCTGAATCATCGCTATATCCTCCATAACAAATAAAAAAATCAGAAAATTCACCCAGTTCTACCATCTTATCTTACGAAGACATAGCAAGTGGTTGTTTCTGCTTCCAAATTCCTGCAGTACAAATACACAAGATGCACAGAGGAAACCTGTATTCATTTAATTTTACATGCAGACACAGGAAAACCAAGTGAATCATCCATTGTCACTGAAGGAATGGAATTAAACTCAGATATATTAAACCCTGTGACTGAGCTTTGTCTGCTCATTTGTGTCTGTCCATTTGTAATCTTTTCCTTCACATTAGTCAGCATCTGAGCTACAGCAATTTGAGATCTCTTGTTGAAAACACTGGCAAAGTAAAAACATATTCTTACGCTTTAGTGGAAACACAGATTTATCAATGGGGTAGAAAGCACTACATGCAGATTATTCAGAAGGTAAAAGCATTTCTCACATTTTCTGTTGATTCAACACTTGAGAAGTCAGTAAACTGATTTTTGTGGGTATTGCAGGACTTACATGAGTTGAAACTTTACTAAAGTTTCCACAGGGATGAATCCACTCCCCTTTTGACCCTAAAAATAACTGTAACCTAACAACTACACAAAACAATAGTGAAGTGTGACTAAACGTGAATGGCAATGTACTGCTGACAAGCTCTGACCATTAACATTTTTCTTTCTGTTCAACTCAGCAGGCGAAAGGCAGCAAACAGAAGCTGTCTGCTGTTATGAGCACTCAGAAGCATTTCACTCTGAGCATGCAAAAGAAAACGAGTGCAATTCTCTCTCAGAATGCTACTTTCTAGGTTTTTATTATTTCTTTACAGATTAATTGTAGATAAACACAAGCAGCATATTTAGAAACAGGACACTTTCTTCTGTTGAGATCTTTGGAGCCTGCAACCCAAGCAGGTGAAATAATTGAGACATACAAGGCCAACATCTGTTGTGCAATTGTAATAATATGATTAGTTTTGCCATGGTGTTACTAAAGAAAGAATGTAGTCCTTTTATAGCTTAATTGATCACATTTAGATGTTTGGTGAAGTCTGAATGCAATTGGAAAGTTTCTTCAGGGGTCAAAAGTGAGTTCCCCTCACAGTAGCATGTAGCTTTATTATTAACTGAAGTGCTGAACTCCCTTAGGCTTCAGCATGGTGTGGGGAGGCACTGAATTCAGCTCTCCTCCTTTCTGGGGAAATTACCAGCTACTCTGTTCTCATGTAAGTGTTGTGTCCTGCTTTGCTTGCAGGACAATAAGCCCTGCTCAGTTCTCCGCAAAAAGACTTATAGGTGCCTATATTCAGGACCTGATTTGTGGCATGGATGGATGGATGGATGGATGGATGGATGGATGGATGGATGGATGTGTGGATGGATGATGGATGGACAGAAGAACCTGGGTGCTGTCTAGAATACAAGCCTTTGTTTCAGAGAGAGCTCTGTGCTTAACACTTCCAGTTGGTTACACTGTGTGGCTTCCAGCTCCTAGCACTGGTTGTTTTGATTCCCATTCTAAAACATCTACACTGACCCATCAGGTACCAGGAGCCTTCACACTTAATATTAAATTGTGGATTCAATCAAGACCTGTGAATTCTTTCTGTGCCTTGATCTCCTATAGTCTGAGACAGCGGTCGGTTATTACTTTCCTCTGTAATATTACAGAATCAGTCAACAAGAACTATTCCAAACAAGTCAACCAGATAATAAAGGGGCATTTTTAAAAATATTGCTACACATTTCTCTGTCTAAGGTATAACAAGAATCAGGTTAGACTAGCCCTTTGGCTGCTGTAAATCAATGTTACTATTGAAATTGATGCAGATTCCCATCTGATGAAAACCTGTCTGGTAAGATTAATTAAAACAATTATTTTAGGAGAGAAATAAAGATTGTACAGAAATTTCCAGGTATAAGAAAGCCTCTTCTTGTAAATTTCATGTTGGGATTATTACTGAAGGGTTCTACGGTACTTAAATATAAAGGAGCACTTTTAAGTACAAGATTTAAATAAAGAAAAGCAAAGCCCATGCTCAGTGAATTATGAAGAGTCCATGAAGGGTGGTAAGTGTGAGAATCCAGTCCCCGCTCATAGAAAGAGCCCTACTGTATGTTCCTACAAATATTGATGTTTGAAATCCAAAGCACATGTGATGCATTAGTGTGAAACAGCGATTACATACATGCTGCTCTCTGCCCTGCAGTTCAGGAAAAGTCCTTATGTAATGAAGAACTGAAAGACTTATGAGGGAATCCAATAGACTGTTATCGTGTAAAAATACCAGTGCTCTCCAAAGTCAACTCACAGTTCCTCAAATGTATGCTGGTGTGTGTTTTGTTTTCCAACAGGCCTGAGAGAGAAGGAGCTCCATTCATGTCAGACCCTGTTAATCTCATACCTCCAGCCCAGTCTGTGTGAATGGAACAGTGACTTGGGAAACCACTGCTTTTCTTTCCAGTCAATTCTCAAACACATAAAACCTACCACAGGAGATTCAAACACGCTCAAACAATAACAGGCAATTTTGCCAATTACAGAAACTACTTATGGCAATAAGAAGGGAACTTTTCATCCAACTCTGATTTTGGGTGTTGGAAAATTAAGAATGATTTCTTGATGTTTCCTTCATCTGTTTCTGCCAATAGCCTTCTGAGTCCAGCAGTTTTCGTCATACATTATCCAAATGACTGGAGCAATTCTTGATTTAAGGATTTAAGACTTTAAGAACAAAAACTCAAGCAAAATATAACAACAGAGCTCTGAGGCTGTACAGTCCCAACATGTTATAGATGAAAATAATTTTATTTTATTTTATTATTTTATTTAACCCAAAGAGTAGGACCAAGCCCAGAGCTTTTCATAGGTCAAACTCTCAGTTCAAGATAAGATCTTTCAAACTAAGCAAAGCCCCCATTAACTTAATGGCAGCTCAATAATAGTTGTGGCTGCCTAAGTGTTTAATAGGAACTACTAATCTAATATATTCTTCAGATCTAGAAAATGGTTACTTCCAAGACTTTGGGATTGTTTTATCCACATGCCTTATCCTACATGTTAAAATCTCACTAAACCTAAAGAATATTACTGCTATAGAAATAATACCTCTGCTTTTGAGAATTTCTCAGGAATTGTGTGCAAATCCTTTGTTCTGATTCAGATCTCCAGTAAGACATGATTGGTATTGTCTCCTGCAAACTTTAATATAGTGTATAAATTGTGCTATCAATATCACAGAGTTGTTTCTGTAGCCAAGTTAGCAGCACTATCTGTGCTTCCAGACCACCTGTGCCTCAGTAATATGGTGCTGGTATGGAAAAGCCATTTCCACCTGGGAAAATGTGGCCTCTGACTCATATAGAGATGGAAATACGGAATAAAAAAGCAGGAGTCCTTTATATTCCATTCAAATAGATTGAGTATGCTTTCATTGAAATCTCAGTGTGGAAACTAATCTGTCTTCATTTCCAAATGTCTTTTTTGAAGATGTTTTGGAATTTTTATTTTTAAGTATATTTGTAGCTCAACAGGGCATTGCTGTCACAGTGCTTTTGCAGCAGCAGCTGCTCAATCACACCTTTTTACAAGAGGAAGGGACAATCTATGCCATTGCTGCATCCAAGGAGCACAATATGTATGCCATGTCAGAAGACTTACACAGGTAAAAAAATTGAGAAATAAGTCCTGGCTTTCATTCTGCTACCCCACAGGCCTCCAATTTCTTCAAGACTGATCTTCATGGCAGTTTGTACATATGATTAGATATCCAAAGAAAAGATTCTTTTTAATTCATGCAAATCACTTGAAAGTAGAGAGCTCAAAAATGCAGGATGCCATGATCCATTTGATTAATTCTCCTATTGTAATAAGATTGCTATTCTGGAATTTTACTATATATATATATACATACTATTTTTGTTGGTGGTGGTTTTTGGTTTTTTGGGTTTTTTTTTGTTTTTGTTTCTTTGTTTAAGAGCAAAATTAACTGTTTTTTCAATTGCCACTATGTAAAAATAACAATTACTTGTATGATGGAGATCTGTGGAAAACTGGTTTGGTATAAAAAAATACTGGAACATTTCCCAATGCTGGGGAAAAAAATATGTTGTATATAATATAAATTATGGTATTGACATGAGACTCTCCAGATAAAATTATATAGCTTCATTCTTCAAGAAGTCACAGTTGTCTTAAAGTCTCATCTGGGGCTCCACAGAAATCACAGTACTTCTGGTCATGCTTGAAGTACTGTATGCCAAAAAGAAAGCATGATCAGAGCAGAAAGTAACCAGCTTTTCTTTGACAGCAAAAGGCAGCTGTAAATTGAAGAGAACTTGCTATTATAGTTGGCTTATTCTACAAAGCACAAGAATTTAGTATTCTTCATAATTTGCCCTGGATGTTCACATTCATCTGTTTCTGAAAATCTAGTAAACTTTCAGTCTCCACAACATCTGTGCCAATGAGTATTTCAGATCAATCATCTGCTATGTAATTTTTACTGTGCTGACTCTTGATCCCTGCTTTCAAAGAAGTGTCCAATATATTTTCACTAACTTCTTCGCTAAACTTTTGCCAGGCCTTTCCTTGCTCATTGCCTCTTGAAGTTTACAAGTCTGAAATCCTACAGCTACACCAAGCTGGTTTTTGGTAGCTCAGCTTGAGTTTGCAGAAGTTGATTTTCTGGTTTTTGTGAATTGTCAGTCAGAATAAAAATGAATCATGAACAAAAATCAATCACATGTCAGTCTGTGTTCAAGGCCTTAGTTAATTTACAGCCAATGGGTCACTTCAGACCAGAACTGGAATAATAACTACTATATAGTTTATGTGGAAAACTGGGTCAAACTCTTGCCTGAAGCTAGCATAACACTATAGACATAGTCCAGCCCCTCCATATATATAAAAATTCCTTCCTTATAAGAATAATTATTTCCAAATATATATTTAAACTACCAGCACTTGCAAATAAAGCATGAATCTCTGTGAACAAGAGATAATAAAAAAAAATAGGACATGTTTTCCAAAAAGCTTTCTGCAAGTTCCTTACCAATCTAGCACCAGAAGAAAGTGCAAAAAACACTTGGGAGATGGAGAAATGGTAAAGAAGAAAGAGCTCTGAACAAATAACTAAAGACAGACAGAATTCTAGGAGCATCAGGCAGGAAAATAGTGATGAGGAGAAGTACTTTGGGCAAAGCAAGGAACAAGAAGGGAAGCAACAGGACTGGGGTGCCAAGATGAGACTGTTTTGTGAGTTGGGGAACATAAATTGAGTGGGACCATTCTGACAGAAACTTGATATTTCTCAAGTGTGGAAGCTATTTATGGACTTAAAGAATACCTGTTTCCGAGCTGGAATTGGGAAATATTTGGCTTAGGAAACCTTTCATGTTTTTTCTCTTTTGCCTTCTGCAATGTCCCATCAGGGCACTTCTTCCCCTCAGCACCAGAATACCATTATGCATGACATCTGCCATCTTCTGTAGATGGGCATCACTTAAGTGTCCTGCTTGACTCTGACCTCAGGACTAAACCACTATTCTCTAACCTACAGCAAAGGGTATTGAGTGAGTGCTTGGTGACCTGTATCTTAATCATAGGCAGAGGTGTTTATTGTGGCTAGTACAATACAGACCTTTGTAGAGGCTCACTGCCTCCCTGCCATGCTCACCCTACAGTAACAGGAACTGCTCCAGCCTTATTACTCCTACTGTCATCAGCTGCTCTAGGTGGGTGGCCCTAAAACTTCCAGGGTCCTTGTGTCTGTAGCTAGGGAAAGCTCAGGTCTCCTAGCTACAATACTGAAGGCTTTTAGTTGCATTATAGCTGGCAGGAGAACTTCCTGCTCTGGCTACTGCAAGATGGGCTGAACATCCTTCTGCCCCTTACAAGGCAGGGAGACAATTGCAGTGCACTGGGCAGCTCACCAGTCAAGGAGTTTTAAAGCCAGGATTGAGTGGGAACTGACAGAAATGGAAGGAAGGAGAGGCTTTTGTGATTATTAGGATTATTAGAGCCTGCCCCTTCTGAATCTATGCACGTTCCTAAGAAAACTCTGCCATCTGTACTTTAAGCTCATAGGAGATAAGCAGAGGAAGAAGGGGTTTTATCACATGTGCTGCAAAGCCTTTGTAACGAATGAAAACAAACTGTGGTGCTGACTTTGTCTATGAAAAACAGCAAGGTCTAAACCATGCCAATATTTTGTCAAAAAATATTGAATGAATTAGTGACCGTAACGTTTTCTAATGGCTTCCAAACAGCAGAACGGATTTTGGCATAAACAAAAATCCTCTTTCTTTATTAAATCCTTATATGGGAAGTTTCAGAGAAGAAGGAATTCTTAGCATCAGAGTCATAAGGCTGGACCTTTGCAGCAAGAGAAACTTTGGTATCAGACAAGGCACAAAATACAAAATTGTTACTCCACAGTTCAGGTCTCACCTTAAGGCCAACTGGAGCTGCTAAATGGGTACCAGTGAGGTTTCATTTATGGAAAGCAGATGAATGTTTACACTTGGTACAGTAACTGTATAGATCAGGATTTTCTCCCCCAGCCCTCCAAGGTAAGTTTACAGGGGTCACTAATTTGGCTTCAGTCTTCCTTTGTCAGTCAAAACACATGCAGTAATTCACATGGTGATTTGATCTTCTGAGTTGATTTCCAACTGACTTTCTTCCATCTTGAAGGCAGCACTCAATGGCCTCCAGTGTTTATTGTCTCTCCAAGAATATTTTAGGTTTGTTAATTCTGAGGAGTACATTCAAGACAAAAAATACATAATAGTCCCTATTATTTCTTCCACCCTAATGCCTATACAGAAGACAACTTCCTTCCTGATTCAGTTGCTCAGTTGTATGGTTGTTTCCTCTCAAGAAAACAGCTATAGATCTTCTTAAAGTACAGCTCAGGTATTCTTCAGTCCCTCTAAACTTTTATCTCACTTTGATTGGTGATTTTTTATCTCCAGCTTTGGCAAGGCCTGCAATCCCAGCTGAGGAAATAGCTCATCTTGAAATGAACTTCATATTTTGGATATAGGATTGGATAGATACCTAGAGGAAAAACTACACCCGCTCTGAGTACAGCTGGAGCATGGGAGATTTAATTTGCACTTCGAAAATATTCTGAAATATCAAAACAAAGACAATATTTCAAAGCAGTTTTTTTACTCTAAGAAGTACAAGGTGACCAGTACCAAATGTCTTACAGCCATTAGGCATATCAATTAATAAACAAATAACGTAAATAAATAACATTTTTTTGGATACTTACAGGATTTTGCTAAAATTAGCTATTAGAAAATAAATTTCACATGCTAAATGTCTGCCAGAGAATTATTATTTTATTGTGCACATTGTACTGCAAAACATTAGATGTTTCCAACAATGAAATTAGTGAGAGATATTGCTTTGTGCATGTTAAATATATTCTTACAACTCTTTATTCAGAAGGTTCTGCTGAAAATAGATTTGAAATACACTGAGTTTCTCATGTCAGAGATGAGCCTTATCTTTCTCCCTAAACCAATTAAAAGTTGGCCAAACACAAAGTCATTGGAGGCAAAAATGAAGGTTTGCCTATACACAATAATGAGGTGGAGCTGTGGTGACCATATTTCAAAGGAGGGATTCAGGAGCTGGCCAAAATTGCTGGTTTATTCTACTGTCTAAAACATCAAATCTGAGATTAAGGGAAACATTCCCCTTTTATCTATAGGGCTTAATTGTGCACAGATGTCATGAGACATAGAATTATAGACTTATAAAACTATAGAATCATTTTGGTTGAAAAAGACCTTAAAGATCAGCAAGTCAAATCATAAACCTAAATCTGCCAATTCCAACTCTAAACCATGTACCTAAACTGCCACATCCACACATGAAAATAGCCTGACTAAAACAAAAAGAGAAAATCATGCATGGAACTAGAAATACCCCAAGAGACAAGGGCATGTAGAAGGAAATGAGGACCATGAGAAGAAAAGTGATGATGATGTGATAATGATGATAATGATGATGATGATGATGATATGGGAAAGGGAAGTCAGAGTAAATCTGACTCTTGGAGTGATAAACAAGCAAGAAGTACCTGTAACCAAATTTTTCACAAATTACTGTTCCTTTCATGTCAGCAGGCATTCTCAAACTACTCTGGCTATTTGGTGGATAGAGCTTTGGGCATTACTGGCTTGTGTGGGATACACATATTGAGAAAGTAAGAAATTACAGCCTGAAAAATATTCCAGGCCGGAGCTTCTCAGCTCTGTTCCCAGCCTGATAAGCTGGTCCAGCTGAAGGCCAGGGAAAATCTCTCCCAGGATGATAACTTGGTCAAAATAGAGAGGAATTAATAACAAGATAGAACACCTGTTGTGTGCGTGACCAGGCCCTGGGAACGAGGTGTCTTCTCTCTGAACCAATCATCTTTTTCTGCTCTTGGAGTTGCGAGTCATGTTATAAAAACCAGTGTGTTTCTGAATAAACTTGTCTCTCTCTTTCCTGTCATGAGAGATGACCATGTAGCTGTGCATCTTATTTCCACCGCATCTAAGGGGTTAACACCCCATTCCATGGCTACATTTGGAAGGTCCCACCGATCCACAAGCTTGTTTTGTTCAGGTTTTGTCCTTATTACCATTGTTTAAAAAAATCTCCAAAGACATTTGGAAGAAGACTACATGCAGTCTCCAAGGGCTGCAGAGCCAACTGTCATGGAAGGACGCTGATGCTTGGCTCAGACCTCTGCTTGCCCACCTCTGTCTTACTTTGATGTGCGCTCCTAGAACTGTTTTCAGGAAGGAGATCAGTATTTCCCTGAAGGAACTGGAATGAGTACAACAATGAAAATTCCAGTAAACAGGATGCAGCTGGCTTCAACTGTGCTGGCACCTAAATTTTAAATTAATGAAAAGCAAACTTAGGCCAGGTAAAAGAGTCTGCTGGTTCCTCTCCTCTTTCCCCAGCTACATGCAGTAGAAGTGCTATACATGTAAGAAGCCACAGAATCTGAGATTCAAATAGAATCCAAGATATTCAAACCCATTGTTTCTAATTGTTCTACTGATGCCTAAAATATCTAAGAACCAGTTGCATGCTTTGGCTTTTAAAAAGTACTAGCACACTCCCAAGGGTTAGGGTTTTTTTTTTTCTTTAAGGTGTGTTTATCCTTCTGCTTTCTATTCCATGGAGCTCTGGTATTCCTGATCTGCTCATGTTATGACACCTTTATGGTCACATTTTAAGCATTTGCTATGGCAGTGTCCTAGCATACATACTGCCCTGCGCTCACATATGGTCAGCTTGAACCCTGGATATGCAGATACCTGATCTGTTTTCTAGAAACTTGTTACTTGGACAAGATTCTGACAAGCTGGAATGTCGGCCTAGGTTTTTGGCAGAGTGCCTCCGTTTTCTGTATCCATAAGAGGCCTTACTTTCCCAAGCTCCTTGTCCCACTGGTAGTTTTATAAAAAGGCTCAGCATGTCCCTGGAAATTCACAAAGCCTTCTTCATTCATAAACAAGTTGCTTGCAAGCTCATGAACAGAATGGCTCTATCCGTGATGTCTGATTGACCTTCAAGAACTGCACACATGACAGAAAAAATAATAATAATAAAAAAGGGGGCAGAAAGTTTAAGGAAATAGACAAATGAAGAACAAGGGACCCATCAGTGTGTTAGTAATGTGGTGAATGCAAGAATTAAAGATATAAATATCATGACGGGCTGTATTTGCATTGCCACAGTCTGTTTAAAAGAAAGAACCTCAGAGCTAGGAACCGATGCCTCCTGCATCCCTAATGGCTTCTATATAAAAATTGTCATTTTCTTTGTATGATCAAAATAAAGAGTATCAGCAAAATAAACTCTCCCTTCCTACATGTTTCTTTTAATGACTCTACTGCTGATAGAAGATGCCAGTTTAACAAGTCTGCAGACAGAGGCCTTCTGTCTGCAGAATAGGTACAAGACGAGCCATGGCAAGGAGAGGGTCTCTGCCACACACGCCGCTGCCTCAGACCAGCAAGACCACCCCAAGAGGGAAAGGAGCATTCAGTCCTTGGCCTCCTCAGCAGCAGCCTGGGAGCCAATCAGTGTCCTTTGCCAGAGAAGTTCCAGGCGGTCTGAAGTCTGAGCACTTGTCGCTAGCATGAAGCTAACAGTTCATCTAGCTTCATTTTCTACTGGGTGCTACTGACAGCTGCTCCTGAGAACGCACAGCACGTCATTGCTGGTCTCTATCATGTGGGTCATTCATGCAATTGCCATTTCTAGTTATTCCATTAGTCACCATTCCCTGTCATCTCCCTATTTTATCCTCTCTGGCAAGCTTGTTTGCTCTCTGACTCCTACATAGTGACATTTTTGTCCCTTTTCCTCTCCATTTGGCACTTTTCTTATCTTCCAGTGCTGCCTTCCCAGTGGAATCCCAACAGAGCAGCAAGAACTTCTTGGCTTAAGTAGCTAACAGCTGACTATTGCCCTCTTTCTTCTTCTCTGAATTCTGTTCCCACACATTTCTAACTGTACCTTTTGAAAATCAGAACTTCTAATTTCTTTCACCTCTGCAGTGCAAAGCTTCTGATGGCAGAGAGTAACTCAGCCACCTCCCAAGCACTGTGGGAGTACCTATCAGCTTTGTGAGTATAGGAGAAGAGAGATACATGTTCTCTCTTCTCTCCCATAGGATCCCATTTGTTACAGTGCCAGAAATGATGCTATGAACTTTCATTTAGTGCTAAATCTCAACTGAGCAACTTAAAAGACCAGCAGTGGAACAGAGTTCCAACCGGACTAAGGGTTAACACAAGCAAGGACCAGGGGCTGCCCCTAGGTGGCCTTATCATAATATATTAACTTCTGCACCAGATGCAGAGTTTCCAACTGACTAAAAAAAAATCATCATTTTAGGTAGCATAACTGATAGTTCTCCATCAAGATGCCTGCCAGTGAATCAGCCATGGAGACTAAATTAGGCTTTATTATTCTAGAAGCAGTTATTCCAGTTTAAGTGATGCTGGCAAGGCTCTGCAGAGGAAATGCTGGCAAATTTCCTAAACGGTGAGTGTTCTGTGGGTAAACAAGAACTTTCACCTTTAGGAAAGTGAATCCAAAATATCTCAGCAGTGTGCTCCTCACAATAAGATTATCCTGCAGGCTCTGAAGGCTATAGGAAGGGTCAGGTGGCAAGTCAGTGAAAGTGAGGTTGGTGGATACCTCGCAATGACTCAGACCCTGGTCTTTGGTGCTTTGCCAGCCTGGTCTCTAGAACTGTAGGCACAATTTCCCTAAAATGCCCTTCAGGCAAACTTGCTGCTACTGAGATTCAGCCAGTGTGTGGCTGGTCTAAGAGAGCTAACACACACTTGAATGTGTTCTTTGGTGCTACTCTCAACAGTCCTGTTCCATGTTATTTTCACGTACCCTGTAACAGGGTGGCCACATTTGAACCCTTCATTGCTAACTGCTAACTCTTAAACCATTCATGAACTATGTAGGACAACTCCAGCTGATGGAGGTGAAACTATGCCAAGAACCTTTCTAAAAAGCCACCAGCACAGAGGACAGTTCTGATGCCGAGAACACTTCCTGGCAATGTTTACAAGTAGATGAAGCCTTCAGGGACTCTTTTTATTGCTATCTTTGCTGGGCTCAGCCACCACTGACAAAAATGGCAATGTCTGAAAGTTTTCCGGCTGTAGACATGGCTCCCAAGTATTTGAACATGTTCCCTTTACTGTTAATAGAGATTTCTGTAAGACATAAGAATATCATAATTTTCAGGGTACAGTTAAAAGAAACAACCAGGTGTTTATCCCAGTCCTTATGTCTTTGGTTCAAGACTAATTAGCTTTATGCAGGTGCTCATAGGTAACTTTGCTTACAGAAACTGATATTTGATCAATAAAAATTAAGACACTTTCAACCAAAAAATACAGTTATTAATTTTTCAGCAGACTTATTTTCTCTGAATCTATACTAAGATTGGTGGGATTTTTGAATGCAAGTTGAAAACAATTTAGAACAAGAAGCATAGAAACAGACCTTTAATGAGGGGAAAAAAAATCCTATTTTGGGATGAATTACAGTATTTCATAAATTCATTTATATCTGCACTAGAACAAAATTTAAATATTCAAAAGTGTACAGAAAATGGAAGCACTAAGACAGCTGCATAAACAAAGACCATTGTTGGAAGCTGGAAAATGGACAAAGAATAAATTTGCAAAGGAAGCAATAATGGATCATCTGTATCTGTAGATCTTAAGGAAGTTCTCACAGAGTAAGTATGAGTAAGCAATTGTTTTAATCTTGGCAATTCCCTAGATTATTATATTATATGATGATATACTACAATTGGTCCATCCCTCTCTGCTTGCAGATCATGTTCTGATATTCAGATCTGGTAAAGCCCAGAATACAGGCAAACTCCTATTTTGGGAAGGGCTTCATGCTCTGAAAGTCTAGATGAATCTATTATTGTTTTGTTGACAGAATGGGGAGCTCCTAGAAATCCATCAGGCAAGCTTCTGGCTTCTCTGATGTCAAAAAGAAGCCCCTGGACATCATCTTCTTGGTTTAGAAAAGGTGTCCTGACACCAGCTCGCCCCAGGAAGCTTAGCAATACCTCAAACAGAATCATTACCCTCAAGAGTGCTTACAAAAACAAAATTTATTGGGTTTTTTCTGCATTTTATTTTCTTTCCGTTCAATAAAACAATTTTTCCTGTTTCCAGCATCCAACCACACCAAACTTCAAATAGTCTTGGTAAGTATTAATTGCAGGCACATTTGGTCATATTCTCATGGCTTCTGATCATCCAGTAGAGACAATTATGCCTTATCATTGGTATAGAAGAAATTGAATTGATTTTCACTAATATCCCTTCAATGTCACATAGAAGAAAGGCAAATAAAGCCTGGTCTAATTGTCTGACTCTCCAGTGATGACAACAGCATCCCATCCAGACATAAATTGGAATTCCCAGGAACTCTTTTTCTTCTATCAATAGATGACTATTGCGAGCTCCCTGACACACAGAAGAGTCACTGTCTTGGATATTACAATGTTAAAAGTCTTAGAAAGAGATTTGAAATACTCTTGTTTGTGCAAAACACCAGAGAATATCATACATAGTCTCAAAAGACATCTAAGTTCTGGAGTGTCTTAATTTCATATAGAATAAGCTGGTAGGTAAACAGCTACTCACAGCCAGAACACCCATATTTTAACTATTCTTTCCACTCATCACTTAACACATTATTCTTCTGTTGATTGTGGTTGGAAAAATTAAGTTGCTGCAATTCACAGTGTTAGCTTTGTACTTGGCTGAAGTCTGGCTTGTAGCTTCTTGGCATTTTTTACTATCATTGGAAGTGTGGCTCAGAGTATAATTTAGGTGACCATGTAATGGGCAGTTTTAATATGGAGGTGGAGAAGATCACCTACACAACTAGTGTAGCAACTTTCTGGTGCACCACTCAAAAACACTTCTCTTTCCAACCTCACAAAAAACCATCAGAAGTTTTATATTCATTCAGTGATCCATCACCCACTGCCTCAGAGTCACTGAGTTTTACAGTCTTGTCTTAAGAGTACTAAAAAATGCTATGCAGTTCCATATGTAATGAAACAGGCAAAGACTGTGCTTGATTTTTGTATCAGATTTTTTACCATCTCACTTTGTGGTGATGCACTAAAACTGTTCCCCAAGGCACTGGCAAGAAGGATTCTATGTTCTTCAGAAATGTGCCTAAACTGAAATGTTTGAGACCTCAGCAAGCACAGACAAAATTGATTGGCACTCTTACATGGTCACCGTTTTCCCTTCATGTATTTGTGGAGGAGAATGTGTATATTACTACATCCAAGTCAGAACACAAAGAGAAAGACAGGAAAAGAGCTGTCTTAAATGTCTTTTCCAACCGAAATAATTATATGATTTTATCTTAACCAGGATTTCAAGACTCATTAAGGCCAGATTTTATGAACATCTTAAATTACTATATTTGGTAAGAACTTCAGTTTTCCAGCTGTAAAGTGTATTGTTTTGCTTTAAGTGATTTTTTTTAAAATAACCAAACATATTTCAATTATTTTCTATTGTTCAGTTGTCTTTCTGAAACCTGGGTTTTGACATCTACCTATTGGAACTATCTTAGCTGTTGGGGAACAAAGTCCAGACATGCATCTGTTTTTCCCAGATGTTCAGCAGTAAGAACCCTACAATTTTTAGCAGCTTCGGCATGAGCTTCCTAACTCTGATGTTTTCTAACTGGGGTTATGTATACATCTGCTCTAATGTTAACTTCCTATATCTCCTTCTCTAACCCCCTTCCTCCCTCTCCTGGACAATGAGAAAAAAATACAAAGGTCATGAACCTAACTGCAAGCATCTCTTCCTGCTTCTTGTGTGGTTTTCACCCTGACCTTGATACTCTTCTCTGTTTCCCTAGTGGCACGTCATGAACCCCCTTGTGCTTACTTAAGAACAGAAACAGCAGAAAAAGTGAAAGAAACTCTGGCAATTAGAAACATACCCTGAGATTTCCTGCTTCTAATGCCGATTGCAAAGAGGCTGCTGCTTCTCAGTTAACAGAGAGTAAAACAAGAGAAAATTAATGAGCTTAGCAAATTGAGGACAAATTGAATAAAAGGGGGCCAAATTCATCCCTGATGTGTTTTATTGGAAGGCAGCAGATGGGTAAATTTATCTTGATATTTTTAACTATTTTTTAAGTACACAAGTGAGGACTGGGGGGATTTGTTGTTGTTTTGGTGGTAGGGTTTTTTCTTAACCATGCATCATGTGGTATTTGCAACCTAAAATACTTCATTAATGTTCTGTGACTAACTATTGTTAATATATTCACGTAACCAACATGATAGAGGGAAGAAACAACACGATTAAATGGCTGACTTACTCTCACTATGGAATGAAACAGCCACTGAATAGAGGCATGACCTGACAGAGGTCACTTTTGCTCTCTGTGCCTTTGGATATCATCAATCTAGATCATTCCCTTAACACAAGTTCTTCAATACAGATACCATCTCTTCACTATGCTTAAGTAGTTATTTTTAATCCTTACAGACTTGGCCTAAGTGAATATTTATTACAGTGAAATGTTTTCATGGCTGGATTACCACAGGACTATAACAAGGACTCTTCCACAGTACTCAGGTGCAAAAAAGTGCTATGTACTACATTCAGTGCTAAGAGGTGTTGACAACACTGTCACCTAAAAGATTTACTTGACCTTGGGGAGAGAAACATTCTTGGCATGAAATTGTTTCCAGTGAATAAAATACTAATTTTCATTAACCACATTTAAACTGTAAATTTACTATTACATAAGTCACATGTAAATGAAAAGCCTTAAATCAGGTGTGGAACGTACTTGTAGACAAACACTTCTTGGTAATAAATTTATACAAATCAGCAATTGCCCTGCTGTGGCCTAGGTGGAGCATTTGCAAGTGCTGCACAAAGAACTGGCTATTCACATAGTTCTGGCACTCCTTCCTAGTTTCCTGCTGCTAAATTACATTAAGAGACTCAAAACATACTTTCTTAATATCCCTCCCCCCTGCAGGGAATTACTGTGGTTGCCACAAGAAAGTTACTTGATCATGATGGGGCAGGAAAAGGGCTTGGTACAATCCTGAACAACTGATCCATGTAACCATCTCTGGGGTCCCAATTCAGCCTGCTGTCTCTACTCAGCAAAATACATGACCTCTCTGTTTTACTTACATAAGAGGTTAGGTAAGATGGACTGCAATAAGAACTAACACATTTTTAATTCTCCCAGTGATGTCAGCGGAGTGTTGGAGGTTACCACAGGCAGTACAACTGGGGATATAGACAGTAAGCTCTGCAGAGCATTGACTGCTCTTATTATTTTCTTTTTCTAAAATACTTCTTATCACTAGGAGCTGAGTTTTAACTGACTCCTACAGTGCTACTGTAATATAGCATGACATTGGCATACAAATACAGACATATTAAAAGATGAAAAGAGAAAACCACAGTATTCCAACAGTTTCATCACTGAACTGTTGTGATACCAGCCAGTGAACTGACATGTCATTCAAATTAAGTCATTCCTCTCTTTCTGGGTCCCAGCTTACCCATATCCAGTTTTCATATTCAACATTCTTAAAATTTGTTGGTTTTAATTCATGACAATACATGCAGTAGAATTGATTCAGAAAGTGCTACTCAGTGAATTAAAACATGAAAATGTGGCTATATCCCTGTTTCTGAAATTGCTGATCGTATATTTACCTCTGAAATGCACACTCCTGAAAGAATATTCACTGAAAATTCTGAGTAAATAATACCCAAGCCTCCATTTGGGCTATGTTTCCTGACTTAAATGCACTTGCCAAGTTTTTGTATTTCACTAAATATAAACCAGCAACTTTAAATGCGTATCACAAGCCAGACATTTTGCTTAGTGATGTCCACAGCAATTCCCAAACCTGTGATTCACTAAAGTGTTGGAAATGGCATATTTGGCATACTTTGATCAGGTGGATCAAGTTTTTCTTTGGATCAATCTTAATTTCTATCTTAAGTTAAATTATCTTAATTTAAAGATCTTAATTTAAATTATATGGCCTTTCATGCTATAAATTTGTCATTGGAACTAGGTCAATTTATAATTAATGAGGACTTTATCAAGCAAAATATCTTCAGGAATTGCAGGTGTGTGCTTGTATAAATAGACACATTTCTTGCAACAAAATACCTGTGAAGTCTGATATAGAGTAATGACATTTCTAAACATTGTCTTCTGGAAACATGGAGGACACCCAATCTGTGCTACTGCCATCTGAGCTTTTATGCAGCAGCTACTGTCCTGTCAGTAACAACAGTACTGGAATACAAAGGGCAAAAATGTGAGTTTTCATCCTTTGACCTATCTGTGTTCTCTCAAATTAATCTTTGCCCCGGTTACTTACATTGATCTCAGCCGGTAGAAGCTCCTGAGCATTTTGTGTATCTCAGTACACAATCCACACAGATTATCCTTTCCACTGTATCTCAAGTCAGATGTGAACAAGGCAAAGCAACTACATCTATTTTGCCCAGAGTCAGAACTGCTCCTTGCAAATCTCTCTACAGCAGCCCTCCCAGTTGCTAGCTTATATAAGCAGACACGCTTTGCACAAACTCCCTTGTATTCTGGGACTTGTACTGTCAGACTTGAGCATGCTTTTCTTGTTCATGGTGTCCTTTTTGTTTCTTCCATGTCTTTTACCAAGTACTATATTGCCTGACAGAGACGAGGAATAAAATACTCTAATCCCATTCTGTTATTTTTATCTGATGGAGGGAACAAGCATATGCTTTTCGCAGATGCAGCTAGAGAAAAACAAAGGCATTACTCAGAGACTGCCTCAGAGGTTGAGGTGGTGCATCTCATATTGCTGCTATTGGATTCTGGCAAGGATGTAAAACAGCCAATACCTGCAGCATATTGTTACAAATCCCAAGGTCTTCCCCCAGCTCTGAGAGTGCTTGATCCTAGGTTTCCAAAGTAGTTTCAAGGAATTCAAATCTGCCCATTTTTAAAATATATCCATTGATATTTACTTACATTACAGGTAAGTATGGCACATGGTACAATGCTTAACTGACTAACATTTGGAAAACTCTTTGAGTTCCTTGGTTTATAAGCAAATGTGATGCTTCTAACTGGATGTAGCTTAAACCTACCAACCTGTATTTGGACCAAACTCAAGACAAACCAGCCTATTAGCTGCTAGGACAGGCATTTGCCAGTCTCCAAAAAATTTCTGTTGTTCAGACTCCTCTATGCTGGGTCTGAGTCTCCTCACTGTTGCTACATTCTCTACAGACCACAGAAATGAGGTTCAAGAGGGTTTGCACTGGAACTATCTTCCCCACATGACTTGAAAACACTACTCAGGTCTGTGTTCCTGCTCTGTGGCGTAAGCAGAACATAAGAGGGAAAAAAGAGTTGGATCTAACATGATTTTAAAATTAATTTAAGCACCCCTTTCTTCTGAAATCCTCTATTCAAACTGTCATGTTTTCACGTACCAGAAGAACAAAAATTAAATTGTTTTGTAACTCATGCTCAGTTGGAAGCTTTTCAAATGAAAGGCATCTTTTGGACTTAATAAAAAAGCAAGGTACCCCAAAATTACATTTAGCAATATCTAGATGTTGACTTTGTCTATTAACAACAGATTGCCATATGCCTATGTAGCTGAAAGCCAGATTTCTCAATTCTGCTTCATCAAGGTACTGTGTCATAGAATGTGGGGAACTTGACATCAATGTACCAAGGGTCACTATTACTGTGAATCATTACACAGAATCAGCAGCTTTATTGAAAGCAGCCAGTCTGGTTGCACAGTTAACTCTAAGCATTAATTTACACACACACATTCTGGTATCTGTTCATGGAAGGCCTCATGCAAATCATCAAGACTGGGCTCTGAAGAGCCAATTTGGCCTTCATTAGGATGAGGTCTGTCTCACTGAGTTTTACAGTGCAGTGCTAAATTTTTAGGTTTTCAATGTGTATGTGTGTGTGTGTGTGAGAGAGAGAGAGAGAGACAGACCAAGAGACACTATCTCTGATTGACCTGATCTGGTACTCTGCTATAGATATATATGACTGTGCACATAGAAAGCCATGAATGTCTGCATATAAATATAGATATTACATGCCTATATGTGAATTATTTAAGTTCAAGCAAAAATAACTTTACTCACAGTGAAGCTAATAAAGAAGGGAGAAAATACTTCTTGACGACATTTTATATGACTAAAGCTTGTTAAGTAATGAAAAGAGCCTTTTCACGAAAAGTTATTCCTGATAAAAGAGATGTTGCTTTCTATATGAAAAGTCATACAATTACTTTTGTGTGTCATACTTTGTGGGAGAAATATATCAGACTACTCAACCTTTTCTGTCCAAGCAAGACGGTGTGTTTCTCCCTGCCATGTGAATGAAAAGAAGCTGCATCAGTGTGCAGACGACTCACTTCATCATTAATACAGCTGCAGCTGGCCAGGGATTGCACAGTACTTTGCAAGAGTGATAATTTGTAGCTGAAATGCTATGGTTGCTTTATGTAGGAAGGTGGGCAAGATAAATACAATGATTGCTTCTAACTTTAAAAAAATTAAAAACAACACCCTGGGAGTTCATACTTCTCAGCTTATCGATTAAGACATGGCAGCACAAAGAAAGAAGGTGATTGCTTAGACTCTTGCAACAGGCCTGCAGGAGGTGGCTAAGTAAAATCTCATTGTCATGATCCCTATCTGCTAAATCTTGCACCTTGTTTTTTTCAAAGCAAACCATTATGAAATTAACAGTTTTTCATACAGGAAACAATTGCCTTTACAACAGCTCATCCCAAGTCACATGCTTGATTTTCTCTATTTACCAAGCTTCATAGGCTGCTGTCATCATTGCTGATTCAGCATACTTCTATACAATGCCAGTCCAACCTTTTGCACTTCATAGGAGTTAACTAATTGCAAAGGTGCAATGTCCTGTAGCCTCTGCCTTTGATCTCATTACAGCAATTCCTCCATCATAACACAATCAAAAGGACAAGTAACTATGCTGGCCTTTCACAGGAATTTCCATGCAAAGATCCAAATCCTTGTTGAGAAAGTGTAACTCTTTAGAAATTCTATCCTGGAATACAGTGATGGTCAGTTAAGTGACAGAATTGTGACTTTAGCTGAGATGCTCCATACACTACATGGAGCACCGTCTTGATCTAAAACTCACTGATCTAGTTCCTGTGTTTGAGATAACATAGGAAGATGAAAATGGCTGGCATAAATGTTGGGACCATTTGGTCCCATACAACTTCTGCTAAATAATGCTTAATCTTTTAGTATTGTTCTACAAGTGGTTGAATATCACTCTGATTCTCACTTCAGAGCTAACAAAGTCATTCATCTCTTGCAAGAAGGATATGAGTGGAGGAGAGGACAAGGTCTCTGGTGGAGGCTGACTCATTGTCTAAGCACTGGCAGAAAAAAAATTGCCATAATGATTTTGACATTCTGTCGTAGAACCAGACGTCTTGTTCCCATAAATGCTTTGCATCTATCTACAGACAATAACTATGTGATAACAGCTGAAATGTAGGTTATTCCATAACGTGTAGTACCATTTTCCAGACAGAGATAACATCATTTTGCTTACCATACATGCCTCTAGACCTGAAAAACAATCTGAGTCTCCACAGCACATTCCAGCATTGCTGCTTTTTCAGAAAGAAATTTCCTCTTCCTCTCCAACTTCTGCTTGGTACCTATATAACAGAGGCATTGTGCCCTGAAAATATAAAACAAAACAAACTTTGAAGTGCCTTTAAACTAACATAACTATTTCATCCTTCTAGCACATGCCTATGTGTAGATTCCCATTCTGCAACTGATATTTATTGATCTACATTCATATGATCCAAGAAAAGCTTGACTGCATTGCCTTGTGGTAAAATTATAAGGGGAAAATCTGGAATGTGGGGGAGAAGGAAGGAGGAAAGCCAAGCTTTTATAACTCTTTGTAAACCTGGTTTATGTGAGCCTAGCCAACCCAGGGTCTAAATGATCTGTTACACTTAAGAACTGGATGTGAAAGGCAGCACTGTTGCTGAGCTGCTGGTGCCCCACAGAATCAAAATATTTCTGCTGAGCTACAATTTAAACAGTCATACTCCAAATATGGGAAGCAACCCCTGTGAGGAAGTACGTTTTCCTTCTCAAAGCACTTTACCTTCAGTGAGTAAACGTTCCTAAGTGTAATAATAAAAGCACTAAAATTTAGGTGCATTTTTATTTTGTGCTAATAGAGCAATCAAAAATGCACTATGTCTCAATTTTGCATTTTTATTCTAAAGAAATTGCAATATTTTCCTGTAGATATAGGTCTGATTAGCATATCCCTATCTGTCAAGAGAATAGAGACCTCTCCTGCCTTTTTGCTTTCATTAACATAATAATTATTATGGGCTCTCAGTCATGACCAGTTTCTGCTTATATTATCAGATTGCAATTCCCCATTACTGTGCCTTGTTCTGGCAGAAAACTCCAAGGAACCATCTACCACCTGAATGCCTTCTACCTGTCACTTGCTTCTCTGTTGGCCTCTCACATATAGGTTGTGGTTTTACTTCTCTTCAGACTGCAAAATCAATCTGAATAAAATAAGATCTTATAAAACATGAAACCACATTTAGATCCAGACTCCCCATCATCCTTCTCCACCCCATATAATGAGAGCATCTGTGAATTTGGTAGATGATAAAACCATACAGGTGGAAAACTGTAGGCTTTCTGACAGTGCTTAATAGACCAGAGAAGAGTAAAAAGATTTGTACCAGCCATCAGGTGAAGTGTCCAAAGATATAAATATCATGATTGTGAGAAACTTGTATGGCAATGGGTGGAAAGGGGGACATTTACAACTTTCTAGTGATTGGTATCTAGTGACTACCAAGAATTGCCAAGTACCACATAAATCAGAATAAAGCTGTATTTTCCAAAAGATACATCCACACAAAATGAGAAGATTTTTCAAGCTCTTCAGGTCCTATTTACCAACCTTTATGCACAATTGGATTCTTCAAATCTGTATTGATTTCATCTATATACCTAAAGAGATGCCTAGCCCTTGAAAATCTGGCATCTCTTCTGGATGTACAAGCCTTAAAATTCTGTGAGGAGTTCTTCCAGTAATGCACTCAAAGGCTGAAAATGAATTTGAAATGGCATATGGCTCTCACACAGCTTCTCTGAAAAGAATTTATCCATTATGGGAAAGAAAATGGAAAGAACATCTGGAGGTCTGTTGAAAAGAAGGTTTAGCAAGAATTAATTCAAGCTTATTTTCCCCCTAAAACTTCATGTAGGTTAGAGTCTGAAACTATCTCAGCTGAGGCTCAAAACTAAGGTGATGCTCTCCTCACTGGATCTTCAGCTCTGTTCAAAGACGTAATGTAGGATGCAGTAAGGGAAGAAGCCAACACTGTGAGGATGGTTAATAACTGGAGTAAAGCTCTGAGGCCAACTAATCAAGTTTTAATGTCTGAAGGTCTTCATGCAGACATGCAGAGTGGAAGATATGCTTTAGTCAAACAAAAAGGCTCTTGGACTCATTGCTCAAGCAATCAGATAAGGTTCCCTGGCCTGTTACTCCAAAAGGCCAGATGACCTAATGGTCCCTCCTGGCCTTAAATCTGCAAATCTAGAATTACACACCACTATAAAGCTTATGTAAGGGATGGGAGAATAGAGGCCAAAGAATTACAAAGAGTATTTACAAGCCTGCTGCAGTCATCACTAATGTACATATAATTGGCAAAGCATTTACATCAGAGGCCAGTTGTAACACACACATTTATTGAAGGCTTGCACATTTCATTATAACTGAATTACTGAATATATCTAAGCCATTTATAGCGAACTGTGGCAAACTCTAAAATAAAGTAAACACATGTGCAGGGATTATTGATGTGGTATGGCTGTTCTGATACTTAAAGGCATTATAAACGATTTGCAAGGCATTTAATAAAAATGACCTACATTTGTATAGCGCCTTTTATCCTGAGGTATTCCAAAAATTCTGTACAGACTGCAGCTACAACTGCATTACTTCAGGCTGACACCAGTGTGGCTATTCACACCAGTGTGAAGCCCATTGGGTCACAGTGCTATCATGCTAGTTAGAACGAAGCTATCCAATATTGCATTTATAAATGGTGAATGGGAAGAAGCAGCTGTTTCACAGGACATGAGTCCTTAAGAACCTATTAGATCATCTAATCTGATATTTCATATTACTTAGGGCATCTAAAAACAAACAGGCAGAGGAAATGGCATTTTTCCTTACATGTCTGAGCATTGCAACTCTCAAACCTCACATCTAAGCTTGTCTCCCAATAATGCCTCTCTTACATACTCTTGGAAATGGGGGCACTAAGAGCTCTTGCTGGGATGGTTATTTACAACATCTCACTCCTCTGAATTTCCAAGACACAGTCTCACAGCATGTGGGAATACCTTACCTTCTTAGTCAGCAGCCTTTAAACTCTGTTTGTTGGAAGACAACATGCTCAGATGATTACAGTCACTCCACGATAGAATCTTGCTTTCTTCATTATTTATTATTTCATTAATCTTTATTACAAAGCTATCATTCAAAACTCTATTTTATTATTTTGTTTGCTGAAGAAAACACGAAATTATATTGGAGCAAGAAGCAGTCTCTGGAGAGCCTTCCCAGCATGACTTAACAAAGAAATGAGATTTATTGGTAATAAAACTTTTGATACAGCCTTTTAATTCAAACAATACTGACGGGTCCAAAAGGACCCTTCAGACCTAGTCTTCATCTGTGTCTTGTGGAAGGAAAGATAAATGACTGGGAAGGGACCTTCCAAGAACTCAACTGGGTGTTCTCTTTTGATCATCATAAGTTAGGACTGGACTTGACCAGGTGATGGGACATTACGAAAACGCCTGCCCTGAAATGCAGCCAAATCCTATCAATACTAAGTCAAAAGCTTTGGAGAAAACCAAGCACGCTGTATGAGAACACTCTTCATACCAAATAGATCAACAATCCCATCAGAAAGAGGTCGATAATAGATTCACTCTGGGAGATAGAAAAAAAGGAGTAATTCTTTCGACCAAAGCTACAGTGTGGTAAGCCACTGTGGAACTGTAGCAAAATCCAACTACTAACATTCCTGAAGATGGTATTAAGGCATCTTTAATTGACACTAAATGGTCAGGATATAGTTTTAGGTCTCCTCCAGAAACATTACCTATAGAAGCCCAAAGCCCATAAAACTTCGGCTTCTGCATCAACATTTTGTCCTAGCACAGGAAGGATCTTTCTAACAAAACCTCAAACCATGTGCTAACACCCTTTACACTTACTTTGTGAGATTGTTGTGTCATAACATAGCATGATGGCTGGTATACAGGTTTGATAAAGAAAATGGAATTCTGAACTTGTCCATTTTCTTAGCTCCCTGAACCTAATTAAAGATATTATTTCTCTCTGAAAATTATACCTGTTGTATCATTATGTCTTCATCACTACAGTCTCATTATTATGTTATGTAGTCTGAATTCTGCTGTAGTAGTCAGATTGCATACTGCTGAAATTTATGATAATGCATATACTCACTATAATCTGCAATTTAAAAAGTCAGCATTGTTGGCAAAATTATATGCTTCACCTATAATACACTCACCCCCATCTAAAGCTAGCTGTTTAGAATACTCTTAAATTCACTGTATTAATCACAGAACTGGTTTTACGGGCTGAAATACCCTAAAGTGATCAGAGCAGAAGCTAGAAGGACCTTGTACATGCATATTGTGAAGTTCCTACGTTATGTAACATTCATGAAATATTTTCCCCTCTCACTCTCACAAGGGAAAGATCTAGCAAAGCAAATATACCTGGAGTGATATGAGGTTCTTTTATCCCATTTTTTGGAGAAAGATCGTAGATTTTCCATTTTGTGCTCTTTTAAACTGGTCATTTCCTATATCGCTTTAGATCACAGTTATACAGAAAATTTCACTGGTATGACCAAAGGGCCGTGGTGTCTAGCAGGTGGCAAGAATAAGCAGCTGACGGATGTAGGCAGGCTTGGCAGGGACAGGAACAGGAACCCCTTACATCAGCTGTGAAAGGATTTGTAAAATGGAACTGCAACCTCAGGAACTTGAACTTGCTAAACGCTAATGGCAAATCAATGAGACTCAGGATATTCTCAGATAAATGCTTTCTCTGGTGCCAAAGCTGACCTAAGAAGTTCCTGCCCTCCCCTGCACCTGCTCTTTTTCTTTCCCTGCAGTATTACCCATTCCATCACAGAAATGCGTTCGATGAAATTGAAAACTTTTAACCCTATTTCAGTTCTGGTCTGCAGAGTGGCTCCATGAACTATTGCAATGTAAATGAAGCGCTAGAATGAAGGGGCGGGAGCATGTGGGTACTTGGGCAACATAATTACAACAATGGCAAATACACATCTTCTGAGTTTTAATATCTTGCTTGATACCATATTTCATCTGATTAAACATTTCCTGAGCATTCATGGATAAATTCCGAGTTCAATTTGAATGAGGCTCCAAAAGCAGGTATTGTGTGATAACCACTTTATCCCTCTCTGGCTAAAAGATTTAGTTAAAGAAAACAAACAAAATTTAGAAAACATTCAAACTCTCCAAAATGTAGATCTGTCTAACTACTACTATTTTCATTGTTCCATATCATTCTACTGCTACCTTTAAATTTCAATTTTTATCTCTATTTCTCTGTTTTCATTTTACACTGCTATCCATAGATCTATTATATAGATTCATGTGGTTTTACAGCTGCCTCACACAGTCTACTTGTTTAGACTATGAGCTTGTTTATTCTGGACTACGATAACTAAATATACTCTCTGAAGCTAATGTGATTAACTTGGCCAAGCTGGTTTGTAGAGAAGAATGTCAGGAATTCCTCTTCCAGATGTAGCCTACATTGCTCAGAACTTTCTCCAGCAGAAGCACACTTCCCAAGCTCCACCTAACTTCCCATAGACAGCGAAAATCCCAAGATATAAAATTAAGGAGGCAGAAGGAGTGGGAGAAGGCAATGATTGCATTAGATGTGTTCACACTGAACAGAATTAACATTTGCTGTTACAATAGAACCTAAGGAGGCAGGCACATCGTTTAATGTGTTAGACTTGCAGACCTTTGACTCTTTTATGGTTAATTAGCCTTTAACTTAAGAAAGCCCCCAGGTCATAGAACTTCCATCAGCTCTGAATTCAAAGCTTTGCCCTCTCTCACCCTGGCAGTTTACAGTGTAATGATGATTGATAGCCAGATGAAAGCTTTAGCTGGGGCCTGTCTTCTTGCATTGTGCTGGAAGAGAAGTGTAATGATCTATAGCTGCAATGGTTTCAGAAACCATTTTGGTTAATTGTGACCTTAATCACCCACTTAAGCAGGTTTGGGCCAAATTGATTTTATACAGCTTTATTCTACAGCAGGTTAAAAATTAACCCTGCAATCTTAGATGCATTTTACAAGGTTTCTATTCACTTATTGCCTAAAAAGCCCCTAGTGAATATGATCTTGAGCTGATATTCATGAATTCAAGTAAAAAGGAGGAATGATACCTTTTAATGGTAACAGGTTACTGCTGACACTTAACTGCTATCAAAGATATACAAGTGACGAAACACCCTCTTATAGCTGATTAGTGAGCAGTATGTGAGATAAACTCCCACCAAAATGAAAGCTTTTTTTGTTTAGATCCAGGAATTAAAGGCAGCTTTAAAATGTGAGGAGAAAACTGCCCATCTATACGATCAAAGTGGCTGACTTTATTGGTCTAAGTAGCCCAGAGATCAGACTGGCAGGGTATTTGGAGCAGGAAGCACCTCAAGTTCAGCTTTGCTCACATCACAGAAGGAATATTCTGCACAAAATGTTTCTAGACAGAAAAAACAAGGAAGAAAGGATCATAAGGACACACTATTCTTTCTGACTTAAAGAGGATACTCCAAAGAGAATTTGGCTTTACACTGCCTCACTGCAAACTCCCACATGGGAGTTACTCCACAGTGGGGAACGGGTATGGTAAGCCTATTCTAGACCTGTTCTTATTGTTTAGACAGTGAGAGCAGACAATGTCTCAGTATTCTTCCTAAGGGACTCTTAAAACTGTCTTTCACAAAGATCAGTATTTGCACACAGTCTGGGCTCCCATGGGAACGCTGGTAAACCCACAGAGCTATAGGCACTCCACATCAAAGTGCTGTGGACAGGTGGACTGGTTGAGCTGTTGAGCTCTGACCTGCACCACAGTCCAGCTGACTGGAATGTACTGCAGACATAACTTCATTCCTGTGCATCTTATGTCTCGTATAAATCCACAGTATTCCTCATTTCTTCTCTTTAACGTGATCCATGTTTCTTAAATCTTAACTATAAACCATTCCAAAACCTTCTCTTTTACATTGATCATGTTTCCTAATTAGAATAGCTGGCTCCCCCAGGTTATAGGCTAGGGACCAAAGAGCATGTTTACTGTAAATTATAGCCTGCTCACATAAAACTGACAGGCTCAAGCAGAAAGAATCATGCACACGTTCAGCTGACTCACACACAAGAACTGTGATACATTCCCAAATATTTGCTAGCACAACACGTAGTGTGGAAGCAAGACAGTAAGGACCAAAAGAAGAAACAATTTTGAGAGTGCAGCTTTGCAAAATAGCTCTTGCTCACTGCTAGACATGCAAAAGGGATGCTAATCATACAAACTAACTCCCTAGCAATAACACACTCCAGCTGGTGCAAGTATTTGTACAGGTCTTTTCAACAAAACCTCAGTAAGCAGACACGTCTGTTCCATAGAAAAAAGTCAGCTTTGGCCTGTGCCGAGCAATTTCTGCATTATGCTTTTACCACCTCTGTTTTAAGGAAAAAAAGGTGTTCTGTTTTATTCCACTTGACACTGATCTCCACATGCTCCTGCCCTCTGTGAGAGAGAGCAGTTGTCTGATGTCAGGAAGACACCTTCATCAGACATTCTTTGGATGCACTTGCAGCTGATACTACTTTCAACTCTCATCATAGTTTCCAATTCATTTTACTCCCACTATCTTCTACTGCATTTTTTGGGGTTTTTTTTTTCTAACTTAGCATTAGGAGACTTTCTATTTAAGGGCCTGGAACAAAAGCTATGATTTGGCCTCTCAACAGAAAATTACCCTAGCTATATCCTTTGCAATACTGATGATGAGATCTGAACAGGTAGATACCCATGAGGATGTTCTTATCTGGGGATTGTTAGTTTGACAGTCTGCAGTTTCCTTGAAGCCTAATGTGATCTAGCTTGCAATATTGAAACTTGCTAGTATTTTGTTCAGTTGTATGTGTCCTTTTGACCAAGTATCACAAAAAAATAACAGGTAGTCTGAGGTGCTTACACGTTAAAGATACAACGTTCTGCATCATGGCTGGCATAAGTAGTGAAAGATACTCATAAAGCTGCTCTAAACCATCCACCCAGAGAAAGAAAGGTTTTGTTAAAACCACTGAGATAGGCACTGGAATTCTTTAGCTGTTGTTGCCTCAGGCTCTTAGCCTCCTCAATAAAGTGGCCCATCCTGGAAAATTAGCCAATTCAAATAAAAGTCCCTTGCATCTTGCTGGCAGAACCCCATTAACATGATGGAAATCTTTGGCTCTCCCCACTGATCAGTCTACACGCAACAGCTCTTGAATGTCATTTTTCAAGGAATACTCTCACCTAATGGAACAGACGTACACATACTTGCATAGTCAAGTTCTCATTTAATTTCCTTGAAATAAGCATGGGTTTCACTTTGGATCTTCCAGAAGACACCAACACCATCTTCCTCTTCTGCTTCTAAGTTAAAAATTACAGACTTCGAACATTTATTTCTGGAGTCAGGAAGGGACCACGCACCAGACACATACAGATTAAACTGCCTTTATATTGGAAATGTTTCTATTTAAAATGCAGTTTTTGGTTAGAGTGTTCTCACATGTGCCATTGCTTCCTTCACATAAAACAAGGAGCTTTGATATTCTCATTCATGAAACACATCACCATGCATTTTAATAATCCCAGCACAAAACTGCTAAAGTTAAACCAGCCCCCTGGTCTCTCTATTGTTTGATTACTGACACATGCTGTGATTCTGAAATCTGCTTGTGACTTTATCTGGATGGGATGAGGAACAGATTTGCTTAAATTCTTGGTGACACAATTATAAGAAGGATAAAGGAGAGGTTATTTTCCACAATAACTGTTATTTGCTTTAAAAAGTCTCCCCTAAAGCAAAGTTATAATGTGATATCTTGAAAGAACACTACTCCGTTCTTTGTTCAAACACCCTTTAACTTCACATCAGCAAGACAGAATCATATTAGCTAGCTAAAGATTCTAAAGATACTGATCAGATAGTTTTAAATTTCACTAAGGCTAGAGCTGGGAAAGGTTAAGATGCACTTCCTTGCAAGAAAAGAAGATCAAGTTTGCTGCCAGGGTAGCAAAAAAAGCTACTATAATGTTGATAACAACTTATTGATTCCAGTAGCTACTTTGATGAAGGCACGTCTTTTATTTCTGCAATCCTGCTGCTGCAGGCTGGAAACGTAATGCCAAAGGAACACAGTTGGAAAAATATTCCATGAACATAGGAACATTCAGCAAAGAGAGTGAGAGAGAGAAGTGTGTGATTGAAACCAGATGAAGCCAGCTCATGATCACAGCTTCCACTGCTGAATAACTAAGTCCATGTAAAACTGCCAGGTATTTCCCTCTGCCACGTGAGAAACTCCAGGGAAAGCTAAGCCTTTGTCTTCTTTTGACACATCAAGCAGTGAGAATATTACTGACTGGTAGAACATCCACAATATACCTCACTCCCTTTGGCTCTGGTGAATGTTAGTATATCTTGGCATTTTCAGACATGGGCAAATTATCAGGAAATTATTATGCCAGAAGCCTGTTGCTGCAGATCAACAAGTTTCCCAGTGCTAATTGTGTGCACCTAATAGTATTTTCTACTCATGGGATAGCATATAGAAGAAATACCTCTCTCAAAAGCTGCAGTATAATTCATATGCAGTTGGGCTTATACGTTTATCACTGAACCATCTGGATCCTAATAGAATTAACAAACAGTATGTGTGTAGCCTCGTACGTGGAGAATTACAGAGGAACTCCAAAGTTTTGGGGCTTTTCCCATACTTTAGGACTTTAAATAATCTTGGAGATGTCACTTCCTGTCCCTATGTTTCAGCTACTGTATTAAGAGCTACCCAGATAATAAACTATCTAGCTGAAAGCTAATTTATCTGTGTACACACAAGTTGCAGTCACAGCCTTCACTACAGACAGACAAGGTTTTAAGCTGTTGGAGTTAAGATCCAAGAGCTTTTTGTTCTGTAGAGCACTGCACAGTGGTTCATGATGAATCTCTCTGAATGCTACTACTGTATAAATGATAACAGTGGTCATCTGTCTGCAGTTATTTAGAGAAAACCAAGCAGCTAGTGCCCCTCGTCGAGACACCTGTAGTGTACATGGTGTACAGTCAGATTCAGACACTGACACTTTCAGAATTCCTCCTACAACTGAACAGCTTGGTGGAAGCTGGAAAATCAGTCATTCAGCTGATTCAGAAGAATACAGGACCATACCCACAAAAATCACTATCAACATTATTCAGCAATGGCATGAATGTTTGGGAGAGAAGGAGGTTCTCCCCACACTGGACCCTTAAAATGGCATTCAAAAGAACATGAAAAGGCAAGACAAAATGTGATACTTGTCAGAGAAGTCCAGAAAACCATACTTATGACATTTCCATCAGCGAACAGCAGTCCATGAAGATTTAGTACTTTTGGGGTTTGGGGAAAAAAAAAAAGGCAATAAAAGCAGGAATACTCCTCTGTGTCTTCCCCTGTAGGAAAGCCAGTCAAGAGCATTTCCAGACTTTGTTGATTTACTTGCCACTGCAGCTTTAAAGGAGATGAGAGCATATCCTCACAGTTGTCATGCTGATAGTTTGGTAATTAGCATATGATTATAAGTATAGAAATTCAGATTCTAAATGGATTTGGCACTAATCTCTAAAAATTAAATATTTTACCTCCGTTTTAATCTCAAATGATGGAGTTACAGAAACTATATCATTTTGTTGTGCAGTGGTAGTTGGGAAGTGTCATGTAACCCAATCCACAAGTGAAATGTAATCAAGACAGCAATTCAATGGTGAAGCAAGATGACATCCCTCTTCATTCCTGCTGTTTCTATCCAGAAGGTTTTCAGCTAAAGACAACTTCGACATTCAGTATTTCAAAGTAAAACCTTTCAAAGTAAAAGTTTAACTTGCATCAAGGTGCTTCAAAATACCAGCTAGATTATATTCAGACAAGCTGAACAGCCCAAGTGAATGAATGCAATTCATAATGTAGACCACTGGAGGGATCATATGAGTGGCAGATGGAAAGGTCAATATGATAACATATTTGTGAAACAAAAATAACAATTTCTTTAATAAAACAAACCAGTAGTGAAGCTACCAAAGTGTTATGCTCTGAGAAGGTCAGACAGGACATCAGATTTCATCAAATGAACTCAGAAGAACCTCTTCTAATAATTAAATGTTGTTCAAAAATACTTTTGCAGGTTGAGGCAGATGGCTGATGCCCACTCTCCCCACAGCCTGCAATCATGACTGCCCTCACTTCAATGACTGTTGGAAAGGGGAATGTGCTGTAAAGGCCAGTTGAGGCATTTGGCTTCAACATTTTTCCTGATGGAACATTACATCAATTGAATGTGTATTTCTTCCACTGAACTTAAGTTGTATTCATGACTCTTCATTTAATATTTTCTGATTTTCTCACTTGCATTTCTCTCTTTGAAGGAGAGAAAACAGGAATAATTTCACTCTAACATATTTTTACTTAGTTTAGGGGTTTTTTTTAAGAATAACAATGTCGGCTATTTGAAAGTTAAATGGAAGCATTTTTCTCACCTTCAAGTTCTCACATAAAATAAATTTGCCTTTTTCAGATGACTGCTAGCAACAGAAGTTACAATTGAGACATATCTTGGAAGGTGAAGATTAACACTGCAGGTGCACCTGAAAATATGTGAGAAAGGCTTGAAAGATGAAGAAGGCAAGAGTAAGAGGTAAATGAGAAAGGCAAGGGGATATACCCTATTCCTGTATCTCCTTCTTAAGGACAAGGACAGTCCCTGAACTGACAGAGCTCAGTGAAATTTTCCCTGTGCACATCTGGAGATTCTCATCTTTCAAAAGGAGGCTGGACCCCTCTATCCTTGCTTTCTGGCTACAAGAGGGGAACTAGTGCTATTCAAGGGAACAATATCTTACATTCTCCTTTTGCCACAGCCAACAGCTTGTTCTCTTGCAGAAAGTGGCCCTGCTGGACCAGCTAAAACAAATGCATATGAAGAAAAGGAACAAGCTGAGGAAGTGTTTGGGGGAATGCTGCTGGAAGTTGCAAGAGTAAAAATGCCTGGTCCTTCTACACTGTGATGTTCTGGTTATGTTTTTGTCCTTACTAAGAAATGTGAGGGATGACAGAACCTACTCCACTCAAATTCCATTAAAAATCCCCTCCTCAATCTCAAAAACATCTGGCTTGCATGCTACATGAAGAAACTTAGGTTTTTTCTTATTTATTTTCTTATTTTTAAATGGACAGGATATTGAAGCAGCATGAATGGGGAAAAGAGATGCAACCAAGAACTTCAAGCTAAATCCCATGAGACAAACCCACAGAATTGCTGCAATCAGGGAAGAGTCCACACCAAGTTAACTTTTACCTCTTCGGTTTCCAAGGGGAAAGACAGATGGTAAACCAGTGTTGGGAGACATTAAAGAGAAACACGTAGAGAAAATTGGACTTTGTTTTTGTAAACTGATGTTGCAACTTTTGCACTGACATCAATTTACCATTTTAAATTAATCTTAGGTCACACAATTAGGTCACACAAAAAACCAGAGACACACAAGAATGGTTTCTCCGTAATGTTACTTTCTGAAACGCAGAGATACAACACAGAATTAGCCCAGGACTGAAAGAGGTAAACCTTCCACCACTATTACAGGATTTCTGGGAACAAAAAAGTAGAAATTGGAGATAAGAAACCTTACTGAGTTATCCACCTTGCCTACATACCAATATAGAACTAAAAAAACTCTGATATAGTCTCCAAGTTGTGAAATTCCTTGACTGGGATGTCTGTGGTATTTTTCTCTACTTGTTTATTACCATGCAATAATTTGCCACAATGTGGACAAAAGGCAATAAAATCCATGCTGAGAGTACCAAGAACATTTTCCATTTGGGTTAGAAAGAATCTGCAATCTCCTCAACACAGACAAAAATAAGACTAAACCAGGAGTCCCAATCCACATGCGTACAAACCATCACGGCAAAGACACCTTCCAAAAGGCTCCATCTTAGTTTCTCTGAAGCAACCTGTGGGTTGTTTCTTTTGTTAACAAACTTCCAGCAGTACTGGCATGTTTGATATGTGTGTCTCACTCCCGTGACTCAGTGTGCTACCGTTAGGTCAGGTCAGGTCACAGGTGCCACCCCCTAAGTCACTGTTCTCTCATAACAACAAATATTTGCACCTGAGATGCACTGATGAGGGATTCTGCTTTGTTCTATGTCACAGCTAAAACAGGAAAGAGGAAATCCCTGTCCCACCCAATTTTTCCCTCTTACCTCATTTTCCCTTCCCTACCCTGTTTGGAAAAGTCTAGCTTGAAAAGATCTATAAAAACTAATTCCTTCCTGCTGGTGATAAGCAATGGAATAATTTCTGCTAGCACAACAAATGAAGCAAGCAGATAGTGAGGACAACAAATGTACTCATTTACAATTATTTATCATCAATATCAATAGCAATGCTCTCCTTGAGTTTCTGTGGCAGCAGTGTGGATACCAGTGGTGAGGTAACACCCTCTTTACTCCACACATAGTAAGCTTGGCAGAAAGAAGCAGCAACATCTTGCAAAAGTGGGAAGATTAATAAAGAAGACACAAGAGGTATTTCCAAAAGTGACTGATGTTCCAGAAAGAAAATTATGAATTTCAAGTAAAGAGTAGTACTGAAAAGTAAAACCAACCAGAAGTACCCCAGTAAATATTTTTTTCTCAGAACTTGCTGATTTAGTCAAAATATTTTTTTATAAACAGCTTTATTCCCAATCTCTCAAAGTTTTCTGTTATTTTGGGACAATAGTTTCTGAGGACTCAAAATTATTTCCCAGAACTAAAATTCATTTTCAGAGCCAAACTTATTGCTGACAAATCAAACATGCTAAAATCATGAGCCAGGAATTTATGGGCCTAAAACTGTATTATGTGAGTCTTCAAAACTGAGATTAAGTTAAAAAATAATTTTTAATTAATTTGGTTTTGAGTTTTGAGCTATCAGAGTTCAAGAGTTTTTTACACCCAGAAATGCAGGATGTTTTTTAAAATAATTAGAGATGAAATTTCTTACGACTGTGGAAGTTAAAGAAAGACACCTTGACAAACATGGAAAAAAAATGAAGCTATTCAATTCCACAAAAAATAAGATGCATCCATCCAGCAGTGAGCTGTGCAAGATCAGCCTGTATTATCTTTGTTTTATATTAGTTAAACAAAAAAGCTCAAAGTGGCAAAAACAATGCCTCAGGAAAATAGTGTGGCATTCTTTACTTTAAATAGGGTGCACATCCACTGTTTTTACTAGGGGATTTAAGAAGATTTGACCTATTTGGATGCCTGTCTCTTAGAAATTGTGATAGCTAAATATGCAGCCAAGCCAACAAATGGAAAGAGAAATTCATTCATGTAACATCTGGCCTCATTTCAAATAATTAATGCTTCTCTGGAATGATTGCTTAGTCAAGATAATGAAATAACATTTAAATATGGTATTGTTATTATCTGTCATCCTTTGATACAGAGATTAATTTAGGTGAACTAAGAATTTAAGTACACAATTTCAACAAGCAGGTAAAACAGCATACATGTGGATTAATCCTGGCAAACACAAGGCTAGTTTTAAAAGATATTGATGCATGGGCATGGGAACCATGTCCATCATGTAGAGTTAAGTCAGTCTGAACCAAGAGATTCCCACACCTCATAGGGGTCAGGAAGGGCCACATCTCAGTGGTATGCCCACAGAGACACAGGGAAAAGCAGCTGCCTGGAACTGCTCAGAAATATAAAGCTGCTGCTTGGAACTCCTCAGTAGGCTTGGGCTCTGCTGTGCTGTGCTCTGCACATACAGACCACAACAGAGCAGGAGCTCTTTTGAAATTCCCATCTCCAAATAAGAGATGCACATAGTGGGAAAAAGGAAGGCAATGCACAAAAATAAGAGGCCTGAAAAAAAAAAGGCTGATGGAACAACAGAGGTCAAAGCATTCCCTGACTCAAACCAGCAGGATGGCAATTCTGTTCAACTCCCTGCCCTGAGCCAGCTTTTACAAATTATCAAGGATTGCCGTGTAGGGTCTACAGCCCAGAGACCTCCACTTCCCGCTGTGGATCTGTGCCCAGCCTGCTGTACGTATTGAGGTGGTTCTCAGTCAAAGGACATCCCCTCTGGTGCTCAGGCCTCACAGCCTGGCTGGCCAAGCTGGGCAGAGATTGTTGATCTGACACCTTCCTGCCACTGGTGTGGAATGTTCTCTGGAAGGTCAGAACTAGGATTATTTTGGAGACAGTAACTCTGGAAAGAACAGACCAAGTACTGTGCATTTCATAAGCTATTGCCAAAATCTTCTAAAACTTATTCACCAAAAGCTGGTTAGGGTTTTGTTTTTGTTTGGGGTTTTTTTTAGCTGAAACCACCTAAGCCTCCTCACCATGAGTAGGAGGTGAGTAAGTAAGAGGGAGGGAAAAGCCCTCATTACCTCGAACCTCAGCTCAAACACAAACCACAAAAAATAATCAACCATTGGACAACATATCCCAATGTAAATATTGATATTTTTCAGTACAAGTCGCTATTGAGAGATGAATAGCCAGGGGAACAAATTTAGAAGACAAGCAAGTTAGTAGACATTGAAGAGGCCTGATTTAAACCTCTCTTTTACTGTTACAAGCTCCCTTAATTTCACGGGATTCATTCCTACAGATACACCAGAACAGTGCTCTAAGCCTGAGCTAATGTTCTAGATGTCTCAGCTTGTCTCCTCTGCAGGTGTACCCCAGTACAGCCTCACCAACCAGCAGTCCTCCCTCGTGGCAATCACTGCTGATTTACTCTGAAACGGAGGACCTGTATATACATATTTCAAACTCCTGATGGTTTCTTTTGCTGAAATTCAGTCTGTTTGGTTACACAGTCATGGAGGACTGAGATAGAAAAAAGCATTTTAAGCTCTCCCTTTTGTTCTGATGCATTGTACAGAAGTGTCTCTACTTGTTTTATTCCTCTCTAAGGACTTCTCTTTTTTCTTTTTTTTTTCCCAGAACAGCACACAAGTGTTAGGAGAAGGAATATGTAATTAAAGTAAAACATTAAAATGTCACACAGAGATTAAAAAATAAAGAGCTGCTGTACTGGTTTTCCACACATGCAAGCCAGGCAACCATTGGCATATCCAAGCCTGACCTTTGGAAAAACAGAATCCCCCTCGTCTTCAGTGCTTCCTGTAGGCCCCCTTTAAAAAAAAAAAAAAAAACAAACGACAAACACCCCACAACAAAATCACAAGAAAATAAAATAAAGAACATGTGGCTACGTGAATACATTAGCAGAGATATTGATCATTCTGAATGCAAAGACATGCATCTTTTTGTTATGCATGTTGTGAAAAATTTTGGGGTAAGGAAGAATAATATTTTATTAACTTAGTAATGAGAAGTTTCCACAGCTAAGGTAATACATGATAATATGGACTGAACAGCAGCCCATTGTTTGAGAGCAGAATGGAGCCCTGTATGGGATCACTGCTGGATTCTGTACACCACAGATGGAAGGGAGAAATTACACCCTGGATTTGGGGTGTGAAGGGGGGTATGCATTTCTTTTATGGTTTTATTGGCCTTGCACACAGGTCAGTAAGTCACACACTCAAACACACACACACACACACACACAAACATGTGCTCACGCATGCACACTGCAGCACTGACAATCCATCAGAGCTGGGAGGCAGCTTGTGTAAGTTGAAAGTTTAATGAGTGCCCGACACTAAGCTAACAAGTTTTTCAAACAGTGGCTAACAAAAAACAGGGATCAGGGAGACTGCATTTGGTGCCAAGAGATTTGTTTTAATATTAACAAGGACTGAATTCAGGCAATAAAAGAGAAGGAGGAAAATAATATCTTCTGAAAGTGCTGAAAGCCAGGCAGTTCAATATATTTGAAACAACATATGTTTTTAAACAAGAGAGGGTTGGGTTTTTTTGCTTTTTTTTGTTAGAATAAGAAAGAAAATCCATGAATATGAAGCAGAAGTAAGTGGTTAACAACACAAAAATTTCAGCAAATACACATATAGTAAAATTCATTTTCTATCCTACACCTTCAAAACTTGACATAATAATAGCTGTGGAGTCTTTTTTAGTACAGAAACCCAGATTCCCCCAAGAGAGTCATGCTACAGTCCCACAAAGGTCATGATAAGATCTTTTAATAAAAGTGCCCATTTTAATACTACTGGGGATCTGGATCTCTGAAATTAAGGTTAAAACTGTTGTTAAATCTTTCATTACACTTCCTAGGATTTTAGGATCTTGGCTTATAACTTTGAGACACACAAATGGTAAATGACCTGTCTTGCACTCTTCTGAGATATGTTCACAGCATCCTCTTTGGAGTAAAAGATGGGTGCCTAGTTTCCTGATAATATTTTCTCTGAAGTTCAAAGATAATAACAAACCTAGACAAGTCATGGCAGCTGCCACCATATTACATGGAAGGTTCAAACCTTGAAAAAGACTTCCAAAAGACTGCACCAGTGAAAAGGTATTGATGTGCTGACCCTGTGTTAGGACTTGCAATATCATCAAAGTCTCATCATTCCAAGCCTACACTGAAAATGAGACTAATTTCAGAAGCTAAATGGGATGCAATTGCTTTATAGTTGAAAAGGAAAACTTAAAGTGCACTTGGGATTTAAACCATGACCTTTTCTCTCTGATTCTACATAGTAGTATTTCTTTAGTTCTAAAGACATCATACATCTGGGGAAATTTTAAACTGTGGCCGAAAGTTACAGTTTTCACACGAGACAATATATTAATACAATGTTCAATTAAATTTTCAAACATTTTCATGTACCTGATTTGATCAGAACCATGTGTAACTTTTTTCAAAGCTGAGAAAATTTAATCAGATAACAGGATTAAAGTTTCATTATCCAATGGTGCATAAAGAAATGAGGTATCTGAGGGTACAGTTTCTTTGAACCATTAACCTGAATGACTAGATAACAGTCTGCAACTGGATCATCTGAGGATGCTTTTAAGGATCTCTTCAAAAGCTTCAGCCTGTTACTATACCAAGACCAGAGTCTAAATTACTAAACAATATCTTCTCATTTGTTCCCTGTGATTCCCTACATCTCTGTACAATGCAGCAAGCTTTCATAATTTTTGATTATTGCCTTCACATTCTTTTCTTCATCTTTCCTTAAACCAAATAATGTGAGGAATACATATTAATTCTTGTGACTGTGTAGAAAATCAGGGATCTTTTAGAAATATTTGACAAATACTACTTTGAAAATATATTGAGCTTTTTCTAGCCAAAGCCACTTCAAATGATTGTTGGAGTCAAAGGCTTCCTCGGTTCTTTAGTAAGGGGAAGAGGGAATGAAGCAAAGAGAGAAGAAAAGAAGAGAGATGGTTAAAAAGCACTGGCTATGAATATCTAAAAGATTAAAGTAAAATTTGATAAGGCAGAAACTTCATCCATAAATTAAACAAAAATTGGTTATCCCAAATCTATAATCCAATTGCAAAACAATGTAATTTCTACCTTCTTATATGGGTCTAACAGCTGGAAACTACCAAAAGTACCAACAGATGTCTAAATGCCTTTGAAAATAAATGCTGTAGTAAAGTACCAGGGATTAAATGGAATGAATTTAAATCAAATTCTTAGATCAGCCAGAGTTCAGCAACCTTTTATTTATGAAGTTATTCTAAAGAGAAAATGGAAATATCTAGGACTTTTTGTAAGTGAAGCCAGAGCATTTGCAACAGCTGACATGCCATTAAGCAACTGAAAAAAATTATGTAAAATGAGATGACTAGAAGAATTACTCCACTGAACAAGTGGAAAAAGAAAAAACTTTCATGATCTATTTGTGATTTAATAATGTGAGCAGCAAGATAGAGAAAAGGAAAATAGCTGGGACCTTTTCTTGACCATCAGATAACACACAATCAAATTTATATGAATTATTTATCTGTACTCAGAAAAAGGAATTCTACATGAATTTTTTTTCTGCAGTATCTACTGAACTTTAAATTTACATCTTATTCAGAAATTATTTCACGTTTTGTTCCTTATTATTTCAAATTTCAAACAATGTATTTTAAGAAAGAGACACTATCCTTTTTTGTGGTTTTACTCCTCTTGACATAACAAAGACCTGGTCTATGATGAACACATAGATACAATACAGTGAATAGTCAATTTCAGGGTACTCTTTTTTCCCCTTTAGATTCATAGAAACAGTAAGGGAAAATACAGTCTCTAAGAAGACAGTATGTCACCTTTGAAGCATACACTGGGTTTACTCTATGAACAAACTGTCAGTCTTATAAACTGAAACGTGTAGTACCTAGAAAACAAGTAGCAAAAGAGTTCCACAGCTTAATGAAAAAAGATTTGTTAGAGCCAAGAGGCATCTTGCTTTACTATCAAGTACTGCTTTGTTATCAAATAATGCAAGGAAGATGGTCTGTATCTTCAGCAACACTGAGAGTCATCAGTTGTACTCCCATAAATATTACTGGTTGACATTTTCAAAACAATGCTTTCCAGAAGACTGATCCTCCCTTTTATACCAGACATGATGAAAGTTGTTGACACTATAGGGCAGAAATTTTTAAAAGCAAGAGATAGAAAGATTTCTGAACAGCATTAAACTGACCTGTTAAAACTTACCACCCCAGAAGGTCACAAAGTGAAAATAACTAGTGCTGGGTAGTAATGAAAGGCTTGGATCATTTTATGACCATTCACATCTTTAGCCATGTTAGACAGAGATAACGATTGCACTAATCAGACCAAGCTTCAGGGTATAAACTGTCTGTCTGTGGGCTATTCCTGCCAGATAACTTGCCAAAATAGGATTCTTTCTCCTTCCCTCTCTCCTACCTCATAAAGTTCTGAATAATTAGCCTTCTACATTAACTGTCAACCATTTTTTTCTCCAGTGGTGGGCACTATTCAGTGCCAGAGACACTGGACCTGATTTCTCCAGAATGTGTGGTTTCTGCAGTGGAGACATTCCGCCGTGACACTTAAGACAATGGCCAGTCTGGACCTGTGGAGGCTGGGAAATGGCTCAGATAAGAGCACACTTGAATTGTGAATGCTGTCGGCAGCACATGTGACCTTTGAAATAAATATATCACAATCTTGTAAAAGGCTACATTATATATTTCAGTATGGTGGACTCCAAAATTTTTGTTGCTGTCAACTCAGAATTTCTCTCTGCCCATCCTTCTCATCCAAGTTTTCATTGGAAAGACAACAAAGGTGATGTAGTTAGAGAAACCAGTTACAGACTCATGTATCATTGTTTTATGGACCACCACTTGTCCATAAACCACAGTTTGGGAATTACTGGCCTAAAGCATCATAGAAACGCTAGGAAATAGCAACTAAACTATCCGTGGATTTAAACTATGAGAATAATAGTTTTGGCAATTCTCTGTCTTCTTTTTTTGACCATAAATGCTCTACCAACAAATTGTGACTTTATTTATTGTTCACAATTGCTGGGCAAATAGAATCCACATGTCCCTAGACTACGCTAGCATAAAAGATCTTGATCTCAGTTTCTCTGCTAACATGAATTGGAACAGTCACTGTGTCATTTCAAGTAGGTAAAGATCGTATTTAAACCAGAGCTCTGGGCTGCTGGTCAGTTTCTGACAGTTTTACAAGAAAATCCTTGTCAGTAGCTATTTTCTGTCTTTTATTATAGGGGAACAGGGGCAAAATGGCCTGATTTGATGGCTATTTGCCTACTGAACTGATGAATAATTTGTCCATTAGATGACTTGCCTACTGGAAATCAATGTCAGACATGACATTACTGCATATGAGATCCTCTTGATTTTTAAGTCCAGACTTGCACATCTGAGACAATTATCTCACAATTGCTCATTTTCAAAATTGACATTTATGGTCCTAGTCCAGTGGTAGCTAACTAGATGTCACACCTGTTCAAAGGCACTGTTTTCTGTTTAAAATAATTGGAATGATGAAGCTGAAACATTATGTGATTATTTAGATGGTGCCAAATTACAAGCTGTCAATTTTTTGCCTAATTTTGCTTCAGCCTACTTTCATTGCAGTCTCTCAGCATATTCTGAGAATGTCTTAAATATTTACCCATCTTTTCATAATGATGAAAATAAAAGTATGTTTCCACGTGTCATACTTCTGCTCTTCTGCAGAGGAGTATTATGGTGAAATCATTGTGCCCTGCACCTGTGTCATAACCCAATGCCTTATGTAGGGCTAGCACTTAATCCTGAGCAAGGATTTGAGAAATAAGAGCCAGAAATGGAGAAAAATATTCTAAAAAATGGCAGAAATATTTGGTTAGATAGGTCCTGCTCAACTATAGACACTGAAAGTGTCTATAACGAGATGCTGCACTGCTTTACAATAGTCCCTTCCTCTCCCAGTCTGGTATGAGCAAACAGCACAGCAAATGGAAAAAACCAGACTACTTAGTCATAAAAGATATTTCAAACATCCCATAATATGTGACCACATATTGTTGACCATAGGAGATTATGATCCTGTAAATTTTCCACAAATTTTCCATGGCTCTAGATGAAAAAAAAGAGGGAAAGTTTTGATATCATTGTAGTTGGTTTTTGTTGTTTGAGGTTTTTTGTTTGGTTGAGTTTGGGCTTTTTGTTTGTTTGTTTTTAATACAATTCTGTAGTTTCCATTCTGACAGAGAGCTGAAATATGTAAGCCCAGAAGGTTTTTGCTACTTTTTAAAATGACTGAACTATTATTATTATTATTATTATTATTATTATTATTATTATTATTATTATTAGCTCTGGTGATATGGGATAGCAAGAAGATTGTTTTGATACTTGAATTTTGATTAGAGCATAAACATTTTAATGAAATCTTGTAAGCTGTTCTTGGAGCGACATCACTTTTTCGTTTAAGTTTTATTCTCTAATTTCTTAGCTGGAAGTCACTTCAACAAAATGAGGTGGGAATTGGTCCAAGAAGAATCAGTGTCTGGTTGAAATAAAAATGTTTTAGTTTATGGTATTGCCAAATTATATGGCAGCCCAGCAATACTAAGAATTGCACAGACACATAACAAGAATCCTTCTACTAAAGAAGCTCATGTGAAGTCAGGATGGTGAACAGTGGAGCTGGGAATAGAAGCCTTATCTCCTGGCATCCAGTCCAGTACCCTTCCCCAGGACTATCTCAAATGAAGTATTTCTCCCATTTTCAAATTTCTGTCTTTGTTTTTGAAGTGAGCACTGGTAGGCTGGAGCAGCTTGAGGTCAAATCCAACAGCTTCCCTATGACAGCAGGCAATGCCACATGTTTCCAAGGGACATTTTGATCCTAAATTTTTTATCATAAAAACTGTTAAAATGTAAGGATTAGGCTCTCTTCTGCCAGGCTTCCTCATGTGTATCTTTGCTGCCACATTATTGTTCTCTTCTTTGTCATTTCAGTTCCAAGGTAAGCTGCAGGAATGTGAGCTGCTCTGTTTCATGATTGGCAAGGAGACAGGGCAATGCCAGAGTGCAGTACCCTCTTGACATTTTCTAAAGTGTCCATCTCTACTTTCTACCTGCATGCACTGGGTTCCTGCTACAGGTGATGGTTAATCACGCAGGCTGTGCACTCCCAGTTGTGTGCCTGCTGCCACTCACAGAATCATGGAATTATTAAGGCTGGAAAAGACATCCAAGATCATGAAGCCTAACCTTTGACCAAACACCATCATGCTCACGAAGTCATGAAGTATTCCTGCTGCTAGAAACAACAATGGCTAATCAAGTGTTAGGAAGTACCTTGCTTTCCTGCATGCACATATATGCATAAGTTCACGTTATGCCTCAGATATGCCAGTAATAAAATTTAGATAATAGTAACTGTTCTGTCCTCCAGGGCTGCTGGGGATGAAAGCACGAGACTCTATGTTGGTCAGAGAGTGCAGCTACTAGGATCAGCTAGTTCAGAGGAATTTATTGCTTTAAAATGGTAGCTGAGATAAAACCATACAACCCTGGATTTGGGGTTGGCAAGGGATCTGTGTCTCATCACAGTTCTGGTATTAAGGCTGAGCCTACAGCAGCAGCTGAGCCTACAGCACCAGCTGGGCTCTGGATTCCAACCTCACTGTAGAAGTTATACCCCTTTGGTTTTGGTCTGGATTCATCTCTACTTCACCCAAACCAATAACAAAAGCGATGAAAGATACACAGCTGGCCATTGAAGCACAGTCAGTCAGAACAGAAGATGAAAGCTGGTTGTTTCAACTCAAAACTAAGAAATTCTCCTTTAGCTGATACAATCTAAAGAGCCTGAACTTGGTATATGGCTAATCCGTGCAAGGAGAAGTGCAATGAAGCACACAGGCAACCATCCATTCCCTGCTGGTTTGTGTCCAGCAGCAGACTCCCAGTCAGGGCACATATGATTTCTCCTCTCATTCTGCCATTCTATTCCTGAATTTTGCCACTCTTCTCCACCAATTCAATTCAATCAATACACAACTCAATGTGCGAAGTGGAGACTTTTCTGTGCTTTTTTCCCACCATCCAGGAATTTTGCAACCTCATCCCTGCCTTGTCCGGATGCAACTAAAGCTCTTCCCTTTATAAACAAATAACAACAGAAAAGCTGCAATCACAGAACTTTGTTGATTCTTCTTGTGCCATGTTAGGGTGCACATGGTTCCCAGCAGCCTTTGAAAACCCAATGCATGGATTAGCTACATCAGCACACGAAGCCCTTCACACACACTGAAAAAGGAATGATGTTTTTTTATTGTAAAAGCCCTGCACTGTCACTGTCTAGACTTACCAGGCACCCATTCCATTTCAGTGCATCAAAATAAATTTAACTTAATGCATCTTAACAAATGAAAGCTCCCTAAACAATATACCATCAACAGGACTTCATAATTTCAGGCTCAGCATTTCTGGGAGAATGTGATGTTCCTGTCAAGCTCATATCCTTAGGCAGAGCATTGTGAAGGAATACTCACTGCAGTCAAAACGAAGGTAGAAGAACCATGCCCCAAGTTTTAAAATATTTTGTTGGTTTAACAAAAATTCTCACTTCATTTTTTGCTTTTCTTTCTTTATTTTTTTTTTTCCCAGTTCTTTGCCTTCTGGGAGGTTTTTGGGGGGAAAGAAGTAAAAAAATGTGTCAGGACCCTCCCTCGAAATGTTTATTAAAACAAAACAATAACAAAAGGCTACAGATTCTAAATGAAATATAAACAGCAATATTAACTTCGTTCCAGTTTGGGAGAAAATATGCACAATTGTTTACAGTTAAAATTTCCCAGATGACATTTCAGAACTTGCTATTCTTCTGGCACTTCTTGTCACAAAGGCAGGGGGAAAAATTGATTTTTACAGGCCCTCAAAAAGTAAATGATATGGCACAAATAGCACCCATGCATTCATAAATTTAATCACTTAACCCTATGAAATACAGGAAAGCAAAACCAAATCAGTTCATCAAAATGGACTCTGAAACCAGTGGAAATATCTATATTAATTAATCAGCCATCTGTTACTTAGAGTTACTCTATACATTTTATCACAAACTAGGGCCTCTTTCATAGCCTTTACTGGCTATTTCTCAAGCAAGAAGGTCTGAAATATTTTTCAAAAGCAGTTACTACTTTCTTGCATTGTTTAAAGCTGATGCAATTAGCCTTTAGTGAAGTATATTTTAAACAGAGACCATTTACTCGGATATTTGCAAATGTATGACAAAGGTGCTTCCCAGCAACTCTCTGTAACTTCCACACTATAGATTGCTCAGCTCCATGAAACTTCATGTGGCCAGCTAGGAATCTAGATTTTCCATGGCTTATTTTCCAAAACTCTCTAAAGACTAATGCTACTCTACCAGGAGTTGGTAACAGAAGTGTCTTTTTCATTTTTCACAGTAACACCCTGGTTTTGACAACTCTTTTTTGTTGGAATTTGATGTCACCCATCTTAATAAATTTATATCCGAACATAAAGCCAAAGTTCTTGCTCCTGCACACATGGGCGTAAAAAATAACATTTTTATGTTCCTTAGTACCTTCTGATTTGGGTGCAAAGACATACTGTTAGAATTTTGAGACCTCCCATGGGCAGGAATTATTATCCTGTGTTACAACTTGAAGAAGAGGGCAAGTTTGATCTGGGGTCCTGTGAAGCTCATTTGTTTACTGCTGCTGCAAACTCCACGTGACCTTAGCTTAGGCCTACCTTTTCAGAAGTACCTATCCTTCAGTTCAGTGGGAAAGTTATTTTGAAGCACTTAAAATATGATTTTCAGGAGGTAGCATGATCCTAGCACTGATCCTTAGGAAATCAATCCCTTAACAAACATTTCTAATCAGAACTACCTAGGAAGGCAGCCAAAATCCCAGTTACTTTAAAGAATTTATTCTTGACTGTTTCTGCTTCCCAACAACATCTCTAAGATCAAGAAAGATATAAATCATAGTGTGTTTTATTGAAAACACATAAATCAGATGCAGGCAACTGGAGTCACGTAAGTATTTGAATAGACAACTAAGCCACAAGAACATTCAATTCTACACCCAAGTTACGCAAAGCTGAGCAGAAATCCAAGCTGGCTATCTATGGTTTGCCTGAGCTCTAATTTTTGGTTTTCATTGTTGAATTATGGTCCCTCTGCCACCTTATAGTAGAAAGAATTGTGTTTTCTCCTTTGCTTCTGGCTGCACTGGGTGTTGAGTAGGGATGAGCATGGTTTTGGCTTCCCTTTACTGAATTCAGTGATAAAAAGTGGTGTTGGTTAATAATCATCAGCTATCTGCTCTAAAAGCACCATGAAAAAAGAAAAAACAACATTATCTCCTTCAAAGAAAACCCTGCCTTTTTTGAGTACCTTTTACTAAAACCAGAAGGGCATTGTCTCCATTCTGTTTTCAACTTTGAAGAGCTACTGTGATGTAAAAAGCACAGCTTTTCTGAAACACTTACTAGCACTGTAATAAAGTGTGAAGCAGCAAAGTCCCTTCTAGTTTTGGGGAAAGCTTGCAAAGCTATTTTTCCAGAGGAAAATAAAGAGGAAAGTATTAAATGAATTTGTGTTTCTTCATGTCCTTTATTTTAATCAGCAATTCTATTTTTATTGTTAGGTCCAAGAAGCATTAAATTATCACAGTTACTAGTAGCACAATCTATAGAACTGATCACTGTAAAGAACATAGGCTTAAAGTAACATCCAGACCAAAAAACTAGCAAGGGAAGCCCTTTGGTTAAAAGTCAAGACTCTCTTAACTGGAATTCATTGACTTTCTCCATTCAGTGAATATATTGTGTACCCAGACACTCATCTCTCTGGCTTTTTATGGGAGTCACTTTGACTGAATTATTTTGTCCTGCTAATCCTGAGACTGGAACCCGGTAGACATGATACACTGGAGTTACTTAAGCTGCAAAGACTGCAATTATGAAATACTTCAGCATTGTGGCTATAGCTGCCTGTAAAAGCCTTGGCCTTTCATGAGGAGAGACAGCTTTGGGGTAGCTGTAGACTGTACCACTGGCAATTGAGAAGACCAAAACCAGACTGAGCCAACATGTTCCACATAACAGCAAGTTTTCTATTATGGCATGTTGTTTTCCTATGGTTTCATTTTAAAAAGATCTTATCTTTTACAGCTGGATATATATCTGAAAAGATACCCTGGAATGAGGAGTCTGTCTGAGAATTCATCAAAACCAGACAGATGTGTGAAACTGCCCCCTTCCTTCTTCATAGTGTAAACTTAACTATTCCAGAAAAGTCTTCAGTTGCCTCATTGTTGAGAGCCATGACATACTGAATTCATAGAATATCCCTCACTAACTTTAATTGAAACATAACTTTGCCTTAATGGTCAGATAGAATGACGGATCAGCATACTCTGAAACATATGAAAAATGATGGAGATGAAGTTTACAGTACATGTGCTCCTCTAGCAGCCTTGGGAAGCTCAAAGGAACAGCAGCCATAGCACCTAATGCAGCACCTTTCCACAAATAATATGTACTAACTGCTCAAATCCATATTCCTAATTTCTACTAGTGTGTATGCTACACACCAGTACCAAAGTTCCTAACTATAACTAGTTTTAGTACTAGAATCCAAATAATTCAACTTTGGTAAAGCAAGCCATTAGATCTGACCATCTTACTCTGAAAATGAGAATTGAAAAGTAATAATAACTCTGCAATACAAGACTTGGACACTTTCCTTTGCTAGTGCAGTATCTCATTTCCCTCTCCCTTTTTTCCCTTTTGAATACTGGCAGTCCTTTGTCTTGTGGTTACTTTAATTTCTGCTTTGAATGCTTCCCTCCAAGCTAAAGTGGCTGGCTTTTGATTTTGCTTTGTTTTGTTCTTGTTTAACTGGTGGATTGGAAACTTCCAGATGTCAATATCTAGTAAAATTTTGTCTTGGAACAGCCCTTCCAAATATTCACTTCAAAACCTCAGCATTCTTGCAACACTGACTTACACTTCAGTCCCCTGGCTGACGAGTGCACCACCACAGCAGGACAGCCACGCACAGCCTCACAGCCTGCCCACTGCCATTGCTGCCACTGTCCTTTAGAAACAGCACTTTGTCTCAGAGAGGGGATCACTGACCCATGTGGCCCCACAGTGCACATTCAGCTTTGGCTATGGTACATACTTCAGACGAAGGAAGGAAAGTCTTGGTCATAGCCAATTGTAAAAGACTGTACATGACCGGGGATGAGGGATGTGGTGTCAGTCAAACTGCTTTTCTCTGAGGATCAGCATGTGCCTCTGAGAAGGAGATATCTATTCCTTGAAACAGTCTTGAATTGCCCTAGCTATCTACTGTCCAAAAGAATAGTGAACCTTTCGACCAAGCCTTCCTCTGGTCCAAAGAGCAATTACTCTGCCAAACACTGTTCAGCCTGAGCTGCAGTTTTGTGTTCTGATGAGCAGTGATGGGTTCTGTGTTTGTGCCTAGGAGCAGGAATGACAGGAGACAGTTTCTGGTCCTGCTTCTGATGTCCTTCTTTTCTCAGCTCTATTCCTTACCACCTACGGTCTTTTTAGACAAGCAATGATTATTCATTGGCACAGAAGCTAAGTTTAGTATGAATGTAGATTCAAGCTCTTAACAATAATGTTTACAATGAGATAAAATATTTTTAAAAACAATTTTGTCATTAAACACCAAAGAGATCATCGTCATTGGTCAAAGGTTACATTTAGAACTAGTCTTACAATTTCAGACCACAGCAACAAACAGACTTTTGCTCATACTGCTAAGGAAAAAAGACTATCATGCTGGCAGCTGTGAAACAAATTACTTGTTTTTATTCTTGAAGTGACCACAAGCTTTTGGGCTATTCTGATAGCCCTTCGGAAAGGATTAGGGCTGGGGTTAAATTAGGGTTAAGAACAGCAAAGGCTGAAGAAGCAGTCACTGGACTTGAAAGGTTGAGAAGATAAAATGAATACTACTGCTGCCAGGGGGAAAGTTTTTTTTAATACTTTAGGTAGCAGATTTCAGCCATTTGATAGTCTTTGGATTAAGAATGAGGGCTTGGATCAGCAATGATAGACATGAATTAGTAGATGGATTTCCCCATGTCTAGATAGGTAGGAATAGGTCAGGTCTAATGGTCAGGGGCTCCTGGTCTGTAGTTACTTATGTTGCACTTGGGCTTTGTGATAACTAGGAATGGAGAGCTTTCCTTACCACTGAGTCCCACGTAGAAGAGGACTAGTACTGGCACAGATGAAACACGCAAAATTAAGAAGCAGGAGCAAAACATGGAGTTTCTGGTACCTGATATTTTCTTCCTTACTACCGGACCTCCAGGCAGAATTCTTTCTTAGAGAAATACACTGGTAGAAGCGAAGGTTGGCCGAAGAGGCAGTGTGTGCACACGGCAGGAGAAAGATTTTTCTCACTGCCTTGCTGTACATCGTTTATGGGTAAACAAAGCTGTTGAGTCCATACAAAATTCACTTAAAGGCAAATACACTAGACAGAAACATGAGTTTCTCTTTGTACATCATTCAAATTCCTGAGGTACTCCCACAAAATCACATATTCCAGAGATTCCACACCTGAAGATCTTGGTCTGCTTTAAAATATGCTACAAGCCTGATTATGATCACAAAGCAGCTTCACATCAGCGAAAGAAAAAAAAAAACATCCCATCAGGTTAGCTAGTGAAAATCAGCATAACACTGACTTTAGCAAAAGTCACACAATGTCCAAAGATCAGGGATATATTCCACTGAGTTCATTATCAAGGTCACTAATAATGTCAGTGGATTCTATATACCACCTCTAGTTAAAAAATCACACCAGAATGAAGTCAGACCATGCTGAAAATCCACTTAGCTGAGAGTAAATACATTACATATTCTGAAAGAGTGGTGGAGGAGCATGAGAGAACATGCCATCAAAAATGAGTTTCCAAATTTAAGAGGATGCTGAAACGTTTGGAATATTGCTTTCAGTAAAAGACTTAGCATAGCAAAGATGATTGCAAAAATATTATAAATTTTTTTAAAAGGTACTATTTGATAATATTAGAACTGATTACAAGTTAAAATATACAGTAAAAGGAATTCTGATAAAAGTATTGAAATAATAAAGATGGAACTGACCAGTGGGAAAATGATTGCCAGCAGTTATCCTGAGCCACAACATAAATTATTGTGAAACATAACTACAAATAAAATAAGAAACTGGCTTTCAGTTTGAGGCAGAAGTCATAAATTTGTAAGGAATCAATTACAGTGAGGAGAGAAAAAATCACTGCAATGAACTCTGTAAGGGCTATTCCCATGCACTGGATGTCATGGGACATTCAGTCAGCAAGCTACGTAAACATTCTATGATTGCTTATGTAATAAATATATTCACACAAAAGCAAAACCAAAAGTAAACCCAGAAACAAACAAACAAACAAAAAAACCCTTCAAAGCAAAAAACATAAATAAGGTCTGAACTTGAAGATGTGAAAAAGACTGAATGTTTCTTAATGAATGTTAATTTTATCGTTTTTCTTTGAATTTGGTCTAGCTTCCTACTTTGTCACTTTCAAGAGTAATTTTTTTCTTTTTTCCTTTAATAATGCAGGTAATAACTAGTACATGTTGTGATAGGAAGATATGCCAGACCTGTGAAACAGATGCACCAAACCCACCAGAACAATCCAAAATAAATGGTTAGCACTAAATAAGACCATAATAACTTTTTCTCAGGAATCTATTATTACCAGCTTGTGCCTTCGTCAAATATACAACTGATGACAATGTCACTCGGCATCATTATTGAGTAACCCTACAAAAGTTGGAATTTCTTGAATAAAACTGTTCTTTGGGTTCTCCAGTTGTAGCAGTGCAACTTTGCCTATATTAAAAATATGAGTCTTTGTTTCTATGGCTTTAGGACCTTCAATCAGGAAGCTCTGATCAAAGAGCACTGTACAAATATCAAGAATTTTCTGCTCCCATGGTGTTACTATCTGAAGATGGCAAACAAAAAGAAACATTATCAGAGAAAAATAGGCTCAAATTAAAATTGAAAAGGAAGTAATTTGATTACAATTGTGTACTAACTGGACCACACATCCAGGAATATAAATGGAATCAGCAGCCAGGCCCCACCAACCCCAGAGCAAGATTTAAACAACAAAGCCAAAGTGCTCTTCCAAGAATGGTGACGCAGACCTTAGAGGTTTTCTATGTAAGGTCATATTGAACATCAGCATCCTAATTTTAGCTGCTTAAACATCTACATTTTCACCAAAAGCCTATTTTTATTTTTAATAAAGTATTGTGCTGTATGCACCTACTGCTTATAAATCCAAAGAAACTGAGCTCAGTTATATTAAGTTTCATTACAGTGCTGCAGCAAACCCTCATTCCTAACATCATTTTGAAGAGTACACATATGGTGGTGTGGTTCCTGGGTTTTTTCTTTCACTGAACTTCTGAAATGCCAGCTATTCCACAGTACCTTACTCCTCTTCCCCTGCATCAGAAACAGACTAGGTTTGTGCCTAAAAAAATGGATCTGAAAATACAACTGATTCTAGATTCTCTGCAGCCTAGTAGGTAGGGGTGAATGCCACTATTGTCAAATATAGCGTACCAGCAAGTTTTACAGAGTCATCATCCATGACATGACATTTCATTAGGTCCCCATCCTTGAGAGTTGGACTATTGGGAAGCAATTTTTGTCTGCAAAGATACTGCACATGCCTTTTTTCATTGCCTGGTTACTGAAAAGTAAGTATTATGTCCCTGAGTCTATTTTTTATCGCACTCTATTATTCAGTTTTTGCATAATTTAAAAGACTTGATGGAAGGAACAGATCATTGCCATGCAAATGACTGAGAGATGAAAACCTCATCATTGTGCTATGCCAACACAACTGAGCCTTCAAAAGTAGTCAGTTCCCATTGCAACCAAAGGAAGTTACGTGGTGAAAAGCCCTCTGCAATCCATTGAAATTGTGTCCCTTAATGTTTTACAAATGCCTGCAACAGCAATGACTCTTTCTCAGCACAACTTGTATCACAGCAGCCAGCTCCTTTTGCAACTCAAATCAGTGACTACAGCAGCAAAGGACATTTGCTTCTCTCTGCAGACATTCAGACAGCTAATGCTGGTTAGCACTTTACAGGCTTCTCACTGGCAAAATTTAAAGTTTGCAAATATCATCAATTCTATCAGCAGAGAAGTGAAGCGACTTGCTTGTGGCTATCTCGTGAACTGAGCAGAGAAATCAGTCTCTGGTAGGACTGGGAGCTTCCCCAGCTATTGGAATATACTGATACTTTTGAATCATTGCATCAGTAAACACTCCTTGAAAATCCAAATTAATAGCTGAACACTAGCAAAGCAGTAGACTTTACTAGTGCCTTCCACTGTGGTTCTGACAAAGCTTCCAAATATTTATTATTTTAATCTATCACCTTCATGAACTTACTGAAGTCCTTTGCTTCATGTTTGTGGCCAGCTGGAGTACATACTGTTTTAGAGAGGAGTAAAAATTAAGACAGATGCTTTGGACATTCCTACCATATTGTTAGAACACATGTAACTGATTAACACATGTACATTAAAAAAACTATCTCTGTGCTAGTAAACTATTCATGGTTAGTGCTTAGGCTCAAGCGTACACTGGCATACAACCACTTCTACTGTTGATTTATTAGCACATTCCCTGGCATAATTTTGGCTTATGTCAACTGACACTCTCTGAAGCAATGCCTGGGCATGGTATGAAAATTCTTCAAATTAGGGACTGTTTCCAGCTGATACTTTAAAGCAGAATGCTTTGCTTTGAGTGGAAGAGAGCAAAGCAGTGTGGGCATGATCCGTTCCATGGCCTTTGATACAGGGCCCAGAGAACGGGCCTTTGCCATTTTGTTTACATTAAATAATCTGAGACCAGTATTAGAAAAGCCAGAAGGGGAGACAGGTTTCAACAGAGCATGATTCAAGTGTTCCCCATATCATGATGTGAACTTATCTAAACGGCTTTCTTTTTGAGGCTTATTCCTGCTCCTGCTGCTCACTGATGGTACATGCGTGGTTGTAGCTGAAGCTGTACACTTCAAATCTTGTTACCCACATTATTTTTCAAGTTTTACTGATGTCATTTTCATAGGTGGTAATGATTACTTTGAGCTTTCACTGACTTCAGGGGGACTGATGGTGTTGTGCATATCTGTAAAGATGTGCTTTCGTAAACAGTTGGCTTGAGTTTCAGTGTCTGCAAAACCCAGTGCAATGCACAGATATTTCAGATGGATTTTAAAGTAGCTATAACTCCTCTGCAGGATGCTTCCTTGTAGAAAGCCATATGTACTAAGCAACTAAGATAGGTTTTATCTCTGCTCACATTTTGACAGGCACCATTTTAGTAAAAGCCACAAACCATTATCAATTTACCTGTGAATGGAGTCTCAGGCTAGTGGGTTACAAAGGCTCCCAACACAACATTCTCCTTACCTAGAACAACATATGCTCTTAGGAAGTAGTGAAAGATTGCTAGTCATTTGATAAATACCAGGTGAAAACAAAACAGAAGATATTAGCTATGAACCTTGAGATATCCTGTTGAACTATTAAGAATTAATAGGGTTTTTCATGGTAACCCTCCTCTTCAATGGTAGAATTATGGACTGGTCATATTTTAATCGTAATTCATTTACATGGTAATGCAGCTTTATTGAAGTTACATACAGGGTGATTAGAGTTATTAGATACAGATATTTGCTGGGCAGATGCAGGGGTACTTACCTGCATCTTCAGCTAGTACTTCAGATCACTATTTTCACTGTACCCCAGTATGGCTGAATGCACAGAATACTTGTGAGTAATGCTGTTTTCTATCTAGTTCATGAAGGTGCATGTCTTAAGCTGGGCATATATACATAACTTCTCTTCCATTTGCTAAGATACAGCCTGTTTTTTCCACAAACAGCATGAATGCCTTGTTTGCATGTATGGCTCCAAGCCTCTATACCAGCTGACAGCCTAGTGACTGAAACACGAGGGCTTATAACAGCCATCTCATTGGGGTGTTTTGTTAAGTCTCTTGAAGCAATTGCCCTGTATCAGTTAGACTGTAATAAGTAATTCTTGGCAGCACCTATGCTTCCTTTGGAAATTTGTTTTGTCAAAGCATCCTGCCTGCTAGCCACTTACGATGATTTTCTTTAAGTAAAAATTTGTTCACTAAGGTCTCATTTTCTCATCAGATTGTTCACTGTTGGCTGCATGTTTGGGAGCCAATGTCACTTGTATACATCATGGATAATAAATCCTCACCTTTTTCTCAATTCTGAACCCAGTTTCCCATCAGGAGAAGTAACTTTCAATGCTTAATTATAACAGAAATTATACTGGTTTTGTCAGATAGCACTTATTTCAGAATTTGGCAGATGTAGTACTCCTGTTCCTTCTACCTAACATAAAAACATTAATTACTGCAGCTATACCTTCTTGTTTATTTGATTTTTTATTTGCAAGAAAAGTACCCTAGTAAAAATAAACAATTTTTTTTTTTAGAAACCTGAGCTTTTTTATGCAACATAGGATAATTCCCCAAGCAGCTGCTTTGTGAAAGAAAAATAAAATTTGCACTTTTGTGGGAAGAAAAAATCCAAATAGAAGTAATTAGGCCAAAATACCAGCTGTTTGTTTTGGACATGTGGAGTGGTGCAGATGCTTTCGTGTAGTTGCCTCATTTTGGACGTGTTCTCATTTGCCCATTTTCTTCTCTGGATCAAGTCCCTCACTAAGTATTGCCCATCACAACTACTTTCTCATATCCTGAGGGGCTATCTTGGTGCACCCTGGAAGCTCCAGCACAACCTCTGAGATGCACTTCAGAGGGCAAGACTAAAGCAGGAGGGCAGCCCATATTCAGCTCTTTGGCATAAAAGTGGATGCACACCCCACATAGCCCCCCTGATTTGCTGGCAGTCAAAGAGAGAGGAGCATTTGGAGTCAGGGCATTTGGGAAATTTAACAATTAGAAGAATTATGCAAGACAACCTGCTGCCTACAAAGGATTTGAACTATGCACAATTCTTTGTCATATTAGCTGAAACTACAGAGTTTATACTGCAATACTGTGCAATCTACACAGCAAATAAAATGTCAGAAATATGCAGAGGCATCCTTCCACAACTACTTTCCTCAGAGTTAGTGAGTTTGGGTATGCTTTATGGGGAACTATTTGGAGGTATGTTCCATAAGAGACATCTCCATTCTCTCAGTAATAGCTCTGGTAATTTCATACAGATAAAACACATTTCTTATGCAAATATAATTAAGGTGGAAAATTTCCTAAGTTCCTTTCAAACTCACAAAGTTTCATTTATCTCATCACATAAATCATGTTACTGTAACATTCAAAGAAAAGTAGTGTATTTGATAATGATGTAAAATAAACATTGGAAGAATCACTCCCTAGTTGTTTACTTTTGAATATCTTGATCAAATACTACATTTTTCAGAAGAAACTACCTATTCTGTACATCTGTACAGCACCAATACCACAAAAAATGTACCTCAGGTTCTTAGAAGCACACAGGATCACTTGTTTAACTCATCTGACCCTCTGCATAACACAGTCCCTAGATTCATACCACTGATTGCTACTTGATGACTGTCATTTCTGGACAAACTAGACTGTACTTTTCTAAATGCCATTTAGTAGTCACACTCTTCACCTCAGAAGACCAAAGATCTTTCAAAACCCAAATTAAGTATTTATATTTATGTGTGACTTAGTTCTGTGCTCCCAGTTTTGGCTTCCACAGTCTGCTAAGTAAAGAAGTCTGTTACTATTATAAAAATCCTCCCGTTCATGAGCAGAGTATCTGATTCTACTCTTTGCTAGGTAATTATTTTGGGTATTTTAGCTTCTGACTGTAAAAAAATAAGAGTAAAAGAATAATAGAAACATAGAATGGAGAAAATATTTCTGTCTAAAATATGACATTACTCAACTGCAGGCTACTTTTTTTTCCCTAAGGATTGAGGAAATATAACAGTTACTTGCCCACCTGGACATGTATATATATGCATGTATATATATACATACATATATATCATGTTCGCCTAGCAAAGTATTCTCCAGAAAGTATGGAGCCACATACAGATTACAGGAAGGCTTAAGTAATTGAAGGAAACAGAAAAAAGACTAACAACCTTTGCATAAGATGATAAATAAATAAATAAAAACCCAGCAGAGACCTTGGAACCTTATTGCTCAAACAAGACAAAAGAATTATTTTACTCAAGGTTACCTACTGTGTCTTCAGCAGAACCGGGTAAGAACCCTCCCTGGAGCCTTTTTTTGGCACCTGAGCATTTTGTCACATTGCTCCTCATTTGCATGAGGGCTCTACTATAAGTCATTAAGAGGAAAGGTTTTTAAAGCTGACTGAGGACATCAGAACATTACCCATACACAGGTATGTGTGGCAATGTCTTATACTGTTCAAATAAATCATGTGCTTTTATGGCTCCCTATGATTATTAAATCAGGATACTCAGAAAATGAAAAGCCAATCTCTGTACCACACCCAATAAAATATATTATGAATGTTGAATTGTGATTCTAGGCTGCAGACTGAGTTGTATCAATACTTTTCATAATTAGATCTAAGATCCACCTAGCATGTTTCATGAAGCATGACTATGATAGCAAGCATGTCAATATAGTACACCTCTCAAGAGCTTAAACTGATCACTCAAAACCTGTCCCATAAAGGCTCAGATTCTTTCAAACACCTTCATGCTCACATGCTAGTAACACTAAGCAAAAGAATTACTCTAAGGATCCATGTCTCTAACCATTAGACATCACCATATACCAAGTGGTTTGTGACCAGTTTGTGTCTACAAATCTATTCAGACCAATAATTTATGTAAGTGCATATAAAAGATATAAAAGGGAAAAAACCTCAGCAAAATCCATTTCACAAGAGAAAATTTGAATCTCTAGCTAGAATCAATTTGTTAGGCTTTGTTACTTTGACTAGTGGCAGTTGGATTCCTTTTCTCACAAAAGTCTTTTTATTATTTGCCCTCAGAGGCACTCATTTCAGAGAAAGAGAAAAATAATAAATTTCACTTCAGTTTCAAGCTGTCTGTGACAAATACACTGTGACAATTGATTTTCCTTGTCTTTCTGATGTCACTTCTAAATAAATATTTGTGGCCAGTCATTGTACGGCTATAGCCAGAAATGTTTTCATCCAAAAATTCAGATTTTTAAACAAAATGTGATGGGCAATAGAAGAGACATGTTTTCCCAGTGGCTTTTAGTTTTCACAAATGCTTACATCTTTTGATTCTACGATTTTTAGAGATGAGACAAGCTGGAATTAAGGACAGAAGGGGGTCATGCTTTTATTTTCTATTAAGGAAATAAATGGAAATTATAATAGAAAACATGTAGAGAAATTGACTGTGTTTTTATGCTCAAATAGAAACATGATCAGATCTTCTTATATTTTCAACACATGCAAACTCTGGGTAACTCTGATCCTGTGACCAAGTCTGAATTTCATTACTTTTTGCAAAAGCCTGGACATTTATAGTATCCAGAGGTTGAATCCCACTTATTCAGTACAAATCTACTGAATTAAATTAACTGGTCTTTATCTGAATACAATTAAAATTAAATAGTCCTACAGGTTCCAAAATTACTGATGTAATGGAAAGCCTTAAACTCATTTATCCCAGACAATGAAATTTTGAAAAAAAAAAAATATTTAAATTTAAGTCTTGCATTTTTTGTCCACATTTGCAGCCTATGCTTGGTATTTTCCTGTCTTGAAAATATAGGGTATGAACAAGGAGGAATCTTAGTTATAGGAGATAAGTGTATAGATAGACAGAAATGGGAAACATTTATCAGAGGAACTAATGCTTGTCAGTTGAGAATGACTTTTGAAGCTCTATTTCTTCTATGGAAAAACTCAACAATACAACATTTTCACACATATTATTCTTCTGTATCAATTTTCATGCAGAGTTTATGTTAATGTAGCTGGTCTACATACTGTTAAGACATTGACTGTCTAACAATACATTATGTATTCTCTTTTGCCCAAAACTTGATTTTGACTTTAACACACCAGAAAACACCACAGCACCATACTGCTGGTATTAATAAAGCATGTGGTCAAAAAAGAACCCAACTTGATATTAGTAGGATTTTGCTGTATGACAATTCCCTGGGAAGAATTGTTTGTAATGCATGTGAACACCAAAGCAACAGGTACATTGCACTCATATCTGCACAGCAGGGCTACCTAATGCAGCCTAATCAAGCATTGTACAGGTGAATTTGGGTTGAGGAAGCCATTCTTCTAGCTAATATTTTTGTCTAACTCTAGTGCAAGAAAGATGGTGATACCATGTCAGCAACATGGGCCTTTGCAGTTTTTCACTGCAATGCCAACTCTTTACAATTCAATGAAAAGGAGTGATCTTTTATATAATACTATTTGTTCACAAGTCAAAGCACTCTTTAGTTAGGAAACACCTAGGGGTGAAGTTTTCTCTAACAGTCTAAGTGGGAACAGACCCCTGTTCAACTCTAAATAGAAACTCCATGTCCTGCCATTTAAGGGTTTAAATGCAAGCTGAAATACCAATATCTAGACATTCTGACATTGTTATTTTGACTGAATCTACACTCTTGCTAGAGTTCCATCTTATTAATGACCTAAACATAGAAACTTCAGCCTAAGGGAAGATGTTCCTTATAGGTCTCTGGAGAGAGGTGTTCAAAACATCTCTGCTCAAAACCTGTTTTCTTCCCTTGCCTGCTGGATTGGCAGTGAAGCTTAAATTCAGCAGGATGCAATTACATCAGCAGTTCACAGTTTACTTATCCATGTCCTGAATTCACCTCAATAATTTACACTTTAAAAACTATTTCAAACATGACCACTTGCCCAGTGCATAAAATCCATTACAAGTACTCAGGCTTAATTGATCTCCAGAGCAGAATGCTGAGCAAAGAGAAGAAACTCTTCACTGGCACACGTGAATGGACACACAAACTTCACACAGAATAAGAAACAACATCTTCCGGAAATACAAATGTACAGAAATGCTAAGATGAAAAATGCTATTCCTAATGTTCACTAACCACTTAAACTGAGGTGAAATTACCAAATTAAGTTGGTCCAAGTGTGGGCTGCCACTAAGATGGAAGCTTCTGTGGTCGTACAATAATTTGGGTCAGGGAACTAATCCAACTGAAAAACCAACCTGTTCCTTCTGCAAAGGGAGGTTTTCATCCAGTTCCTTGATTAAGTTCCCTTTGCAGCCACATAAGCACGAGTGTCAGCATAAAGGCAAGTACAGCAATTTAAGTGCCAACTGCTTGGTGTTTTAAAATCCTTTCCCTCTAATGAATTGTTCCTATTACTAAACAAGCTGTTTTACAGACACTGCTTTGCCAGTTTCTTCACTAATACACCTCCTGAGGGAAGAATGACAGGTATTGAACTACATAAATTGAATTCTACACAGTGTGCTGGCTAGTATTCAGTGTGAAGTAGTTCATGTGCAAAAAGGAAAAATCTCTAAAAGATTCAACTTGGAAAGGGATAAAATATGAACTAACAGCTGAGAGATGCATTCAAAAAAACACAAACAGGGACAACAGGGCAGCCAGCTGCCTCACCCTTAGACAGGCCTATCAGCATTCACCATGTAGGAAGTCAATACTGATGATATTAAAACATTTGGAAACCGATGCTTCTTTATTCAGAATTCAGTAGATTAATGACACCTTTCATAAAATACCAGATTTTAAAATCAAAACATTTGCAGCTGTATGCTTTGGTGAAAAATAAATTAACTTTTCATTAAAATACTTGTGGAAAAGTGTTTCTTTCAGAAGTCCCTATCACCATTTTCTCAGTAGTTATAACAATGTATAACAGTCAGGGACAAGCTGGTTAGAAGAGCAGTCTACACTGAGAGTGCTTTTAACATATTGTTGGTACCCTAAGCCTCCACTCTCCCAGAAGATAGATTTATCTATTGTCACTCACAGGAATTATCCATTGCTAGGAATTTGTCAGAAAAGCATGTGACTCTGTGAGTATGGCACTCAACAGGGAGGGAGAAGACCCAGATAATTCTCACCACTTTATCATCTGATGGCAAAACTGCATTGAATTCAGTGAGATCCAAGCAGTGCCCTGGATTATGATTTTCAGCTCTGCAACTGTCTCCTTTATGACAGTGGGTTAATTCCTTTGTTTTTTAGGCCTCTCAGCCTTCTAGTTTGCTTGTTTAGCCTGTTGGTACTGTGAACTGAAGAGGGGTAAGGCTGTTTCCTCTAATGAATTTAACAGTTTTCATCGTACGTTGTTAAAGATGATTTCTCTAAAATTGCTGCAATGGACATAGAATTGACCATATATCACTCCTTGATAACAATTTTTTCAAGTTTTTCCAGTTTCAAGTTTTTCCAGTTTCTAGTGTTACTGGAGCTTGCTTACATGTCCATGTTTTCACCACACACCATGCTTCTTACATGTGTTTTAGTGTCTTGTTTTTTCTGGGAAAAAAATGTATCGCTGGCATGAACACTAGGTGAATGTTTGCATTGGCAGCAATGGACATCACTACCTAAGAAAGTTTCTACTAGAAGAAAATAATTTTTCGTAAATGTAATCCTCCTAATGTGCTGTCAATTTGCTGCAGCACACACAGGCTCTAGTCTGGTACTAGAGCAAGCACTTCCAGCATCCGTGCAAAATAGGAAACTTCCCAAAAGTTTAATGATTCAAAATCAATTTCTTAATCACAGAACTTTAAATCTGAAATTTCAAAGAAGATTTCATGTTCCATGCTTCATGCTTTCTCTATGCTCCTGGAAAACATATTTTTCTAATTTAAGGCTATTGTGAAACCTGATGAACATCAGAGAATTTTTAATTTGAAATAGAAAAGAAAAAGTATGTGCTACTGTGCACAGGAGAAGGTAGGAGATGAGAATGAAGGCTGTACTAATATTTAGGTAGCGGTGGTACCAACAAGTTAGACTCAGGTTAATCATAAAACAACATTTTCAGCAGTAAAGTTGGAAGAAAGCACCACTTCAACCCCAACAGTGTCATTTTTAATCCAAACCAAAATTTTGTAGTTAGATTTGAGAGATGATAATTGCTTTTTCCATTTAAAAATAAAATTAAGGGATACTCTAAAGTTTAAACGAATTGTATTCTGAAAAATGGAAACTTCATTTCAAGAAAATTAAAAAGAACATCTATTTTTTTAAAGCAGGAGTGTATCTTCACAAATGAGAGATGAATCTGAAGCAAGTTTTTTTTTCAAAACACTAATCTGCTTGCTATTCAGTTGAAACACTTTGTCAAACTCTGAAGCCACTAAAAATGGGTAGTCCCTGAAAGAGCTGACAATACCAACCTGTGAGTTTCAGTCATAGTTATGAAACTGACATGCAAGACTTCAGTAGGGAGAGTCAGACTTTGGCCTTTGACTCTCTTGTGGGTGGCCTTCACACATTTTGTTCCAGTGGGAGCTCCCATCTGATGGGCATTCTGCGCTGTGCCAGAAATTAAGGGGTTGCCGTAGTGGTTTTCTGTGCAAAGTTATTTCCGTGATAATTAACTTATATCCTTTAAAGGCTCTGCGTAGCTAGACATAAACCAATATATGAAATGAGGACAACTTTCTACTAGATCTTTCATAAGATACATTTTGTCACAGCTCAGAGATAATTTTTATTATTTGTGCCTTCATTAATTCAATTTCATAATACTTTATCTGCTTTAGTTATTTATTTACTTTAGTTACCTTATCTTACTTATTTCTGCTAACCATCTCATTCATACCTGATGTCACAAGCTGGAGTAGGATAAATTCATCCCAGTTAATACTTATGAGAAGCTTTGAGATCCTCAGATAACAATACATTCATAAATTTTTGGTAATATTTGCCCCAAAACAGTAGAGTTTATGTCACATACCAACACCAGAAAGCATTTAATTAATGTCTAGTCTGTAAAGGGATATCACTCTTTGTCTGAGTCTGAAAATGGCAACCACTCTTAAGAAGAAATAGAAATTAGGACATCATAAATTTGTTTCTTTGATTTGGATTTATTTGTTTATTTGATTCAGAGTAAGACTATTCATGATATAGTCTTACTTGGACAGGTTAAATTCTGGACTGATGAATCAGTAAATGTTTGACACAGGAACAATCAAAAGTTCCTATGGCAATCCTATGACTACTTTGTGTGAATGCCAAAAAATGTAGGCATTCCAGTTCTGAGCAATTAAAAATTGTCTAGGAAGTATCAAATCTAAACTATGGATACAACTGACACTACCATAAATCTTAGCTGGAATTGCACTAGAAATAGGTGGAAAATTATCTGGAGTCTAGTCCACCAAGTCTCATCTACAAACAGAACTGCTGATAAACATGTTTACCTCTCTAAAGGAAGCTGGGCAATGCAGCCTTTTTCACAGTCCATGAGGTCTTTTGAACTGGATGAAGCAACATGTACAAGAAATGTCCCAGCAAAATGGAAAACGGATGCCTAAGTTAAGTCAGAGCTAAGTTAAGAGCCACACAGCTTAACACTGTTATTGAATCCCCAACTCAGTGTTCCTTTGCCTGTAACATCCAATCCTGATCCAACAGCAAGGGGCTCCACAACACAGCACCGTGTGCCACCTCCACTCTTCTGGAACCAAACAAAACAGAACTACCTTCAGAGATGTTCTGTGGGTTTTGGTCACAGAAAATCTCTTTCTTTTATATGTCTTAGAACACTGAATTAAAAAGCACAATGGTGCTCAGTCTTTTTGGTGTCTACTTGGTTTGCCACAATGTGGTCTCTCAATCTTTAAAATTGTTCACAAAAAATCCAGTTTTAATAAACTTTTATCATAGGAAGGAAATACATTCATATACAGTAATCAGCCAAGGTACTTAGAAAACACTTGATACAGAATCATGTTTAACATCCCATGTTGAACCACTTAAACTTTCCTTTAGTTTTGGCTTCACTAACACTAATAAGCCCAGTTCCAATTAGATTTGTGTTAAACATGCTTCATGTCCATACACAATGTTTATAAAATGGATCTAACTGTCAACATGGACAAGCACAGACCTATTTTCATGCAACTTGTGTTTTCCCGGGCTGGCACAAATTTGTCTCATGATAGGTGAGTCATCACTGATTTGCTGTTAAGGTAAGATTTTTAAAATTATTCCTCTATTTTCCAGAATCACAGAATTATGTTTGACAGACAGTCTAAAATCTTAAAGATGCTGTCTTCATCCATGCTTTCTTGGTATGCTATCCTCTGCCAAGGCCCAGCATCTGGAGGCTAAATAACATAGCTAAAGTTATACCATACACCAGCCACAGAACTGAGACTAACATCTATGCCAAGCCCCTGAATCCCCACACCAATGCACAAAGCATGGACAATACCACTTCCAAATTCATTAACAAGAACATAGTTGTGTTGCAGACACATAATGAATATGTGGAAAGGTCTTTTGTTCTATTATGATCTGGGGTCCAGCTGTGGGGGCAGAGATTTAAAATGGTACAATAGCTGTAGGGTTTGAAACTTGTTTCCAAGATCTTTATAGCATCCCACATTCTGAGTAATGGCATGTGACAAGCAGGACAGTAAACTAAAGACTATGTGTCATGTTTCTGGTGGAGACTGCTGTGTAGTTTCCTATGCCCTCCTTGGATCCTCTTTAAAAGAAATGGCATAAAGCAGAGAAGTGTCCTTTTCCTTTATGAAGCTGTCTGCCTTGATGCCTTTGTTAGACACTTAAAGGACTGAGATCATTAAAAAAATAACAACCACCCCACATGAATTTCATCAGTAACAAGAACCAAAGTTATATGAGTTACATCATGGAGATATTTTTCTTAGCTGTGACAAACTGGAGGAATAATGTAGCCTACTGCCTGGCTACCTAATATTCTTTATGCTTTAGCTAGAGATGTGTGGTTTTGACAGCTGCAGAAATTCAAAAGGCTATTACCATTAATTATCAGGTATTAAACAAGATTATGCTTGTAAAATAATACCAGCAAAGTTGAGGGTGAACAAAGAAGTTAGATGTTTTGTCTATTTGTTTTAAAGGACCCAGGATTAGTGGGTGGTCCAGTACTGGAAAGATTATATCAAGATTCAATTCAATCATTCACCTTGAAAATTCAGAGGTGGGTGGTTACTGATAAGTGAAATGAGCATGTGAGCAAAAATTAACATAGGGAGAGATGCAAGTCTTTGCAACACTGAGTAGAATACAGAGTACAACTGACTTTTCAGAATGCGTAAGAACTGCAGAAGGTATGAACAAAGCCAAATTTCAGATTAAATTAGTTGACTCATATTCTCAGGCTCTCTATAGCCAATTAAAGAATAAAGCGCCTGCAGAGAGAAAGTGATTACTTAGGTTAGAGCATAAAATGAAACAATATCCTCCATCTACAAGCTGTTCAGAGGAACAGATTACAATTTTCTGGCACCCAGAAACTCATGGAGTATTTGGTGTTAAATAGAAACTATTGCCCCTCTCCAGAGTTTGGAATCTCAGTGAGAAAAGATTCAGTGCCTGGAGAACAGAAGGATGAAGAGGTTAAATTACATCCCTAAAGATACACATTAAATAAATAGCAGAACTTAAAACAATATAGTCTTGTCTTACATCCTTATCTGGACTGGATGCAGCAAACCATGAACAAGGAAGCGACTGACCAGCCCTTCCCCTGAAACTGCATTCACTCCTGTCTTCATATGGTGCGTTTTTCCAAGGTGTGAAGAAGAATAATCTGCTGTCAATTAAACTGAATGTTTTCAATTTTTCCAATTAGTTCAAGGAATAGAAATAACCACTTCAGCTTTAGTTTGCTTACCAGTCTGCACAGACTCAGTGCCTCAACTGCTGAATTCACCAACTTCTGGGAAAGGACATAGGAAACTGGAATTGTACACTTTGAATGTACACCTGTTTCCCAGAGCTTAGATTTGCTGGTAGAATGAACTGAAATAAGAACCTCAGGGCAGGCTTTCTGCCTTGACTTAGAATGTTACGTACTGTCTTGCCAGAATTTATTATCCAAACTTCAATTGCTCATGTCTTAGAGACACTATCGACACCAACATGAAGACATTGTCTGTGTTTCAAGGAGAGCATGGAATAAACATGCTCAACTGAAACTACCTTGCAGAGACAAATGATACACTTGTCTCAATGTTTTATAAGCATGAACACTCTTGGAGTTAGGATTCTGTTCAGAGCCAACAAACCAGCTTTTGCTACCAAGGAATGACTATTTCATGCTAAATTGGTGGCTCTCCAGCATAACCATCACCAGGTAGTTATCTGAGTCTGTGCTATGAACAGGAAAAGCCATATTTCTGTAAAATCACAAAATAAATGACTCGAGCTGATAACTCTCTACAGCTCTGTGAAACTTCAAGAAGGATGCTTAGCCCTTTCTGCCTTTCAAATTCACCACCATCATGGTTACAACAGCCTGCAAGTCATATTTGGACTTGAATGAAGCAGAACTGATCTGCCTTCTTTTAGAGAAGAAAGTCAGCACTCTGTCACCATGTGGTACCAGATCAGTATTCTGTCTTTAGCACAATTATCCCAAGAAGTGGGAAGGAGGTTCAAGATGAACTGTTGTAAACTCAGTTGAAATTCCCACACACGTACTGCTGGTATTAAGACAGCTATTATTTGTACTGTAGCAGTGTATAAGGACCCCAGGGACTCACCTGTGCTAGGTACTGTATTTCTGCTTCCGCCTCCTGTCTTGCCAACCAACTCCCCATGCTCACTCTGAAAGATATGAGGCACTGAACCAGCCTTTTAAAATGTCATCATGTACACTCAGGCCAAGATGATTGATGGACGATGTCTCCAGCTGGGAAGGAACCTTGTTGGAAAGTCAGAAGCAGAACTGAGCCCAAGACGTTTGCTCCCAAAGTGGAACTGGCAACTCTCCTGCTGTCTGCCAGTTCCACTCAGCACTCCCCAAGTATTTCCGGCATTTTCTACAGGAAGCAGCTTTGATGACTGATTGGCACTGCCTTCCCCATCTGGCAAGCTTCAGGGACCTGGAGCCTCTGGGAAATACGCTTCAAGTCTTCCCTTTAGCTCCTCGGCAGCACAGTTTTGTCTGGTAATGTGCTACAGCCTCGACTAGTCACTAGTGACACAGCCTCGTTTCCTATACACTGCATTTCTAGCACCACTGTCCTTTCACTTGGACTTTAACTTCAGAAAAGAATGTTGTGTTCAAAGGGAGTCTGAAATCTCCTCCTGAAAATAGTTCTTTGTGGTAGGCCCCTTTATCCATAAGAAAATGTTTTGACTTCAGTGGGACAAACCATGACAGTGGGATCAGCACAACATTGTTAAACAGGATGATAAAGTTCGCAGATCATCCTACTTGGCTTGCTTGGAAAACTGATGAATATACTGAGAAGTTTCTAACCTAAGAACAAAAGCCAACAATTCATAAAACATACCTAGATCTCAGCGTTAACCAGTATTTTCTTCCAGGCTCGAACACCTTAAAAGTCATGTGGTTACTCTTGACTTAAAACAATTTACAATCTTGAACTTTATCTCAGCTTAACACATTCTCCCTAAATAGATTCAAGTATTATAAACTGATTGAGAGGAAAAAATTAAAAGTTCATAGTAATCTGCAACTTCTCCAAGCATTTTCTGTTTAATGTAGTTTTTTTAGTGATCGGGTTTTGACCAGCAACAATTTAAAGGATTTTTTCCCCTTTGGGTATTTTGCTTACTTTGCTGAAAATCCAATTAGAAAAATACACATATTTATAAATATATAAACACCTACAAAATTAAATTGCACATCAAAGTTTTCCAGAAAAGAGACATTCCTCCTGAATTATTTTGAGGTTTTTTACAATTTTTGGTTTATGACTCTTCACTTAAATTCTTTTCTAATCAGACCTGCATTTTTTTCCTGAATATCCTCAACTGGATGTAAAGTCAGTTTTTATTACATGAATTTAATGAAGGAACCTTGAGCAGCTCTACCACTTTTATTTCTAAATAAAATTTTCAGGGTACATTAATAGCAGGCATGAGAGGAACACTGTGAAGTTGAAGATAACCTGCTAATACACAAGTAAAAAGTGAAGCCGAAGAATGATGAAGCAAGTTTACTAAGCAGTGAATTACAGGTTGCTTATATACCCAACATCTCTATCCAGACGTTGGTATGTCCAGACAAATAAATGCAGGCAGTTGGGATTTTTACCCTACCATACTTCACACAACCCAGACAGCAGCCAGCTCTCCAAAAGCCATGTAACCATATGAACATGGCATTGAGCCTGAGCTAATATATCTTGCTTTTCAGCACTAGCATATGGCTTCTGAATTGGACTTCTCCTGTTTGGTGGGCTCAAAAAATGGGCAAAGCAGATGCACACCTGCCTTCATTCAGCCAGAAAAGCATCTCCTCAGAAGAATCATTCCCATGTAGTTTCCAAGTGGACTATGATGAAATATCATTTGATGAGAAAAAAATTCAAGAAAAAATATATTTCAATGCAAAATTCAGTTTTGCCAAATAACATTTATTCCCACTAAAGTGCTTCATCCTCTTTATGTTCTTAAATGCATATTATCAAAACAACAACCTGCATATATTAGTTTTCTGGAATGACACTGATGGATGACAAAATACTTCATGGAAAAATACTGAGGAGCTCTAAATTTAGCCCATGAGGTGAATTCCCACGGTAAAAAACTAGTATACTACTGGTCTGTAAGTTTTTGGTGAAATGTTTTTTTGTTAAAAATACATGAATGTCTTGGAAACAAAATTTATTTATTTCAAGAGAAATTTATCAGTGTTCTTAGATCTTGAATTGACTTCCTGGCCAAAACCACACTTGTCTGAGTGGGTGTCTGAGTGGATAAGTGACTTGACCAACTTAAAGCTATATCTCATGACACAGGAGAAGCCAAGGCATGCAGCATGGCATGGCTAAAAGGATTCCCACTGTGGTTGGTTTGCAACAGCTCCTTATGAGCTGAGAGTGAAGGAAACACAGCATTAAATAAAGCTGACACAAAAACCTATACTATCCTAAATAAGAATATATGATTAAATGAGGTTCCAGTTACAGCTAATCCCCAAGAGAGGAATACATTAACAGTTAATTGAATTATCTTCCTTGAGGATTTAGACTTTTAAAGAAGGGTGTTAAGAAGGCAAAGGTAAGAATGATAGAGCAAAAACAACTACAAGCTATTGAGAGCAAGTATGAAAACACCAAAACTAAAAAGATGAAATCCATTTTTTTCAAAGTAAAGTTTAGGTGTGGAGATGCCATACAGGAATAGTGTGAAACTGGGGGGAAAAAGTATTGTACTGAAAATTTTAGTAACAAAGCACACAAGATGCAGAACCAGCATGAAAATGGAATTTGACTCCCATGAAATGCTGTTTTCACTCAAATCTGCCTTGCAGCACTGTGTCTAACTCACAGACAGATTTCAGGAATTTCATTTGCTAGTCTCTTTTCCTCTACTTTCTTGAATCTTAAGGAGTTTTACATCAATTCTTCTGATCTTCCTGAACCTCTAAAAGGTAAATAGGCATTATTATCCCTATTTTATGCATAGCAGACTTATACACAAAAACCATGAATGAGTCATCCAAGATCACACAACACTTCAGAGAAAGTCTAGAACACCATCCAGGAGGCCTGACTGAGCATCCTCTTCTCACCACTTGACCAAATTTCTTCCTATTGTAGGAACTGAAAGGATGGAAGCCAATTAGCCACCTGTTTCATTGTTTGGCATTTTCAAGACATCTGATGTGTGCTAAGTGAAGCAATGGGCCTCACACACATAGGACCTCCTGCTACTCAAGAAGGTTGAAGTTTCACACATGACCAGGACCTTTCACTGTGTAAAACATAAATGGTACACATTCCAGACTTCTGTTTCTATTAAACAAATGTTTTGACTGGGAGCACTGATTCCATTTTACCTCTGTTGTTTCTGATTTCCTATTGCTGTTTCCTTTCTTTCCACTCCTCTTCCTCTTCCAACACTGGTGCCAACACACTGGCCACACACACACACACGTCATGGTTGTTAGTAGCCAGCTGGCAGGTGGTGGATATTTTTCTTGCAGCATATGTATGTGTGGATGACTGCTCTTGCTGTGTGACTAACTTATTTGCTGGCAGTGATTTTGGCTGGGGTATACTCTCTGGCATTATTTTAGTTCCAGACATTTGATGGGTTGACTCTCCTGTTTTGTTCTCCCAGACAGTATTTTTCAGTATTCCCTTTTTTCCAGCCTGAGACAGTCATGGCTGTGTGGATGCCTTTTAATGGTGTTTGCACAGCTCCAGGCCTTTCTGTCATTCTATACAGCTGTGAAGGGAACCGTGGTGTGTAGGTATCTATGTGTGTATTCATGCAATGCTATTCATGATCATGTGGCTCCCATTTTGAGTATGTGAATTTGCTTCTGATGAGCACGTGTATGCATAGCCCTATGCCCTCCTGAGTTTGAGTATATCTGGGCCTATGTGCATATCCTTCCTTCGATTTGCCCATTTGTCTAGTCCATGTACACCCAAAGTTCAAAATGTGAACGGATATGTGCCCTTAGTACATGCAGAAAAATAATTTCAGAAGTATTATTAAAGTAGCAAGTCAAAGAGCAGATATGTGAAAATACTATAATTCAGTTTGCCTGCTCATCCTGAATTCTAGCCTGTATAAAAATATCTTCTGTGATAATCAAAAATCACATCTATAGTTTTCTAATTCAATGCTTAAAGTGCACCTGCTCTAGGAAGACTGCATAGCAAATGCATACAAATTATCCAGAATTTGTTGCAATAACTGCCTCATTTATTGAAAAAAAAAAAAAAAAAAATGAGGCAGATGATTACAAAATCAAGGTACTCTGAATCCTTGACCCAGCACGTGATCCTTCCAGGCTTCTATTTGCAGTCTCTCAGGCACCTTAATTAATTCTTTATTGTGATTTCATACTCATTTTCCAGCCATTTCCAGTTTTCACTAGCTTACATCTCTTCTCTTTCCAAAGAGAAATACCAGTGTCAACACCAGAACTGTAAATGCAAGTTCCTTCTGCATTTGGTATTCTTCAGTTACATGCCCACAATATCTATTCCTCTCTTTTCCCCCAAATATTTAAACAGTTTCCAAGACATAGTACTTCTACCTTCATTGTTAATGTGCAAAACATGCTTACAATGTGCAATGTTTAATGGTGAAAACAACACACAACTGTCAAGAACATAAGCATAAAAGTAGATTTCTACCATTCATATTATAAACAGATTAAGATTCCTGTAGCACATGAAAGACAGAGAGAATTTCTGTTTTCAGAAGTGAAGAAAAAAAAATAACTAAAAGAAGCATGTGAAAAGCAATAGTCTAACTATATGATGGTATATTCAAAAAATAATGAATTTTTATGAAGTAATAGAGAACACATAACATCAAGATATATTCCTGAAATATTCTGTTACAAAATTAAGTATTATTTTCCAAACCTTAAATTCCTTAATTCTTGCTGGCAGCATATTTTCCTTGAAAAATGAAAGTTATGTATGTGCTGCTGGTAAATGGTGACATCAATTAACAAGTAAGGATTATGGATGCACACTGTGAACCACCTGATGAGAAATGGACCAAAAAAAAAAAAAAAAAGAAAAAGGAGTCCTCAGTTCTCCAATCACAGCCAGAAAAATCAGGAAAAGATCCAAGAGACTACAGTTTCACCTTGCAAACATAATGAAAAGACAGGAAACCACAATAGGTAAGAGCAGAGTAGCCCATGAATCTTGCCTACAAAAGCAAAATCAAAGGCCAAAGTAAGAACACACAAATACAGTCCCCAGCTCATCACATACACACAGCTTAGTGATGACCCCCAATGCTGTCAAGGACTGTAAGCACAAGGTCCAACCCAGCATTTGTTGAGAATAAACTAAAATAATCCTAAAGAATCTTAAAGTATTGGGTAAGTGCCATGATATTTCTTTAATGAATACACTTCCATGGGCTAGTTTGAGAGTTCAGTACTATTTGAAAGAGGAACATAACAAATCAACATTGGTTTTGAGTATGCCAGACCTAGAGCTTAGTGCTCTGAGTACTCACTTGTAGTCACCTGATAACAAGTCTTTTCCAGATTCTTCCACTCATCACTCTCAGAGAAAAAATGTGAATGTATGCAATGCATTAAAGCACACGACAATTTATAGCCAGACAGCAAAGTTACACTGGCAAGAAACTTCCAGTGCTAAGTACATGGTTCAATGGAGAAAGCGTTATTGGCTAAGCCGCACCAGTAACATTTAAAGAAACATTCAGGCTATTCTGCTAGGGTTTTTCAAAAGGGAAATCACTTATGTTTATTCTGGAACATTTTTTAGAAACTCTTCCTGCTCATATACTACTATTAAAGCATACAAGTTTTTCTATTATTTAGGCATTTCTCTTTATCCTTGAAAGTATACTGGATATATAATTGTTCAGAATGTAATATAATGTTGTCTTCATTACTATTAACAATAAATTTCACTTTTTACTGAAGATGTGTTATTGCAATTCATACTGCAGTGATTATGTCCCAGGTGCTTAAAAACACAGATTTCAGGAATCAGAAATGTGACTGATCATTCCAATCATAAATGCTATCCATTTAAAATTCAAAGCTGATTGCACACAATGTAACTATTTGCCACTAGCTTCTTGATTTATGAATATTCTTTTCAATGGCTCAACTGAAAAAAACCTAACAAAAGACAAACACAAAAACACATGGGTTATGCCTTAATGAAATCTAAATTTTAATACCTAAACAAAATTTCTGGACTTTCCAACATTATCTGTTGGCTGTAATAGAGATACATAAGTGCATTAGAAAGATCAGGTAACTCATACTTCTGAAGTAATTTATGATCTTAATATTAAAATATTTTTAAATTTTCTCTATAAAGAGAAAGCCTTTGTCTTCAGTTTGGTACAGCAATACAAATTTGGATTATCTCCAAATTTAAATGCATTGTGCATGGAAATTTTAACATATATTAGTATATTTGTTCCAATTATTTTACTTCAACCAGTTGGCCAAATAGGAATTCAAAAGTAACAAAACCCATCATTGTTCTATTTTTTCATGTCTGTTTAAAATTTCAATGGAGTTCCTTACAAAATCTATTTTAGATGGATAGAGGTAGAATTTTAAGTCCACAGAACACAGCTAACCACACAAATTGCTCTCATTCAGATCATCCCAGCATATCACCTGGTGTTTTATAGGCATACCCCCTAATGTCAAGTACTGAGTTCTCAATATAAATTTGCAAATGTATAAAATATTTACAATAGTATAAAAGAAAGTAAAATATAAAAATGTTATAAATAAAATTATTTCTTGAAATTAAAAACTCAGCTTTGCATTATTCTCTATTTGAGTAGTTCTATGAAAACAAGACACTAAACACAAAATTAAGCAATGTGCCTTATGATCTAAGCTAACTGAAATCGTCCACAAACTTCATGCAAATTATGTTGAAATGCATCTTTCTGCAGAGAAAGTGTAGGTAGAGAACAGAAGGACATGTGTAGTGTATATTACAGACTACATACATATGCTGAAGATAGAAAAAATAATTTAGAAAAATCTATAAAACATATTGCACAGGGTACAATATTTCATGTAGTATATTTTTAGAAGAATGGTAAAAAGTTGAAACAACACACTGGATAAAAAGATACTTTGTCCCAAGGGCAAGTACTGTAGTGATCAATTACATCTTGAATTGCAGAAACAAAATTAACTAACTTGATGGAAAGCACCACATTGCAATAAAATATATTATATACAGATGAACAGGAATTGAGAATGCTATTTATTTGAAACAGCAGGTATAATATACTGTACCTCTATACCTCCTGATGGAATATTTCTAAATGGGCTACCCATATTTTGCAACATGACTACACGTTGATTTATGGAGCCAAAATAAATGATATGCTTCGCCAATAAAAATTCCTTGCAAAGGCAGCTTTTTCCATTTAATTTTAAAGTGAATATGAAAAGAAAGACATACAGAGACTTTTTTTTAACAAACACTGCTATGCAAAATACACGATACAGGTATGAAAGTATGTTTGTGTATGTGTACAAGAGTGTTTTCTGTACTGAATCAGTTTTTGATGCAGAAAAGACGGGGAATCACTTTGTATATATGCCGACAGCACAAAGAGTACTTCCTATCTGAGGAAAGGAAATAGTCGATGAAAATAATTCACTGTTTTGCTTTACAAGCGAATGAAATACCCTCAGTAATTCTGCATTACTGTGTGCTAACACAGCAATTGAGTGTTGGTGTGTTAATGGAGTGCACAGGCTGTAAGATCTATGGATGTGCAAGCTGCCTGGCATGGGATTGTGGACTGAGGGCAGCTGATGGATGTCACACACATCCATCACGTTATGCATTACATGTCATGGGAACATGGCAATACCTGACACATTGGTGGTACTGACATTATTAGCATGACAGTTTCATCACATTCAACTTCAATTTCACCTTCAGTGCTGCCATGCAGCCAGCGAATAGCGGGGTGGAATGGTCACTAGCACTAAACTATTTAAGTTTAGGCAGCTGTAATTTCCCATCCTTAGGAATATTCGTAGCATCCAGTTTCAGTCATCAAACTTAGTTATCTGTGAATCCATCTCACATAACGCTGGACATGTAAAAGCTGGATGCTTCATCTTTCCAGTTAACTGTAGCTTTAATCTGTGGGGGTCACCAGCAGTCACATCCAGATTCCACAGAAATCAGTCTTACTAAAATAATGCCTTGACATGCACAGTGTAACAATAACAATAAGAGGAATGAATGCTTATTCACATCGGTACTTTGTTGTTAAGCATATGAAGTAAACTGCACCAATTTAATTGGCATAACAGTAAATTATACTGCATGGAAAATCATACACCAGTTATAGGAAAGGAAAAGATAAATACTTTTCATGCTAAAAATAAGCAGAAGCATTAGATTAATTCATCTCAACAAAAAACGTTACCCAGATCTAACTGAAGCCTCCACACAGATTCTGAGAGAAAAGTTGAAAACAATATATGGTGAAAGTTAGAGAGAATAAATGGTATCAAAGTTGGAACGAAATGTGGAGAACTAGATCTCAGTGGAACTTCAGATCTCTTCACTCAAACAATTCAGGTATTTTAATGGGACTTTGAAATCTCATGAAGGAAAGTAGGAAGCTCAATAAAAATGCCACTGTTAGCAGACAGTCCTTCCAAGCTATTCACTCTCAACTAAGGTGACCAGTTTCAATAGGTCTGTAACATCAGTACCATAACATTTCTTCCACTTCACTTCTGACATCATAAACAAATACTTTCCCAACCTTTACAGATATATAAAATTATTATATTCATTCTAAGCAGCTTCTCTCCCTGAATTGCACCAATATCATATTGTATCATCCCTTTCATCATTCAATCCCATGGCATTCTCTACTTCATTTCTTCCTACCTCCCCTTATCCCAGCTCCTATTCCTCTTTGCTCTGAAATAAAAGAATAGACTTCTTTCTCCTCCTTCCCATCAAGCAGGGACACCTTCCTTTGAGAAACCTGGTGCATAACTGGTCCTTCTCCTTTCTTCCTAGGGTAGAAGCTTTTAAAATCTTCCAGCTGGCATCCTTGTCACTTGTGATTAAGTGCCTTCTCATGAAAGGTCCACTACCATTCTAGAACCTTAAAAAGGCCACATGTCCAGTCACTAGAAGAATTTTCTACGCTCATTGTACTGTTGAACCACTTTTCACTGCAATAAAGCAGGGATTATTTAACAGTCATCTGCAATATATTTTCAGTGATATTTATTATAACTCTTTTCTGCTCCAAGAGTTCCTGCAACTTTGGGTAATGAAGCAGAATCACTGAACTTATCAGTTCCCTTCAGAATCTTTTTCTAGAATCCTTATTTCTTCTCTGGGACAGAGGAGAAAAGAATGAGTGGAGTTTCTTTGGCAAGATAAAAAATCCCATTATAAACTTGGGTTCTCTGAATCATGAGTGTGAGTGATATTAAATGCAGACTGTTAGCAGGAAGATTAATGTAGTAACAAAACATCTTTGGGGACAAGAAACCACTGACAAGCATTGGAATGCCTTGTGGTAAATACATCCCTCCTGAATGCATCATCATCAGATGATTTATTCCAGGTCTGGGTCATGTTGCCATAACCCTGCAGCAGCTTTCAAGAACTTATAAAACATATGATCAAATAAGGTGAAGGCAGTAAATAATAACAAAATACTTTCCTTTTCCAAAGGTCTTTGATCCTAGAGCTCACAAGAAATCAAATTATATCATATTTAGGCAAGAAACAATTTTGATTAGTGCCTAGTAAGATTTTCTAAAATTCCTAATATAGATACCACTTCCTTCCTGAAAATGCCATTAGGTACAGAAGCATCTACATCTTAAGTTATCTAAATACCTTTTTGGAAAACAATACAAGCACATAGATGTTCCACTAAATTTAAGTTGCCTTACAGATTGCAGTTTAATAGAAATAAAAGGCATTTTCAATTCCCACATGAGATTTTTAACTGAATTACCATACTTATGAGCTTTTTTCATGCAGAAGGAGATTCAAACAAATATCCTTACAGAGCACTCTATCTTACATCCACAAACATGAAAAAGTCAGTGCTGCCCCACATCTACCCTAAGGAACTGCTTTCCATATTCTTCATCGTATTTCCCATTGTCCTTGAAGTACTTATTCCCCTGTCTAGTTTCATTGTTGAAGTCCCTGTCAGCTGTGGCTAGTGCAGTGTCCTACCATGTCTCTGCAGCACTGCCATCCTTGGGAGCACTGCCCATCTCAATCTAACAGTAGCTGGTGATTTAGTGGTTTGCAGATCTCATGGCCTGAAGACAGAGTGAATTCTGCTGCCACACTAAACTTCCTTTGGATGCAGCTGGGATCTACCTTTGTGTTCTTATAACTGAATATGCCAGCACTGCCTTTTAAAACTAATATACCATTCTCCATTCTGTCAAACTTTCAGTGTCAGCAACTAGTCATAGTTGCTTTTTTACTGTATTCTTTACTGCTTCTTTACTGAAACTCGTCACCCTACTATTTAATCCAGTGCTCCTTAGTTTCTATGACAGTGTTATTCAAAACATACTTCCTAATGATTCCTCATCTGCAGTATTTATAGAAACTACCATCTTCTTTTCCTGGAGAAATCAACCCATAGGTGTCAATTCCAGCCCAGCCACTGTGCTGGGAACCTTGAAGCTGAATAAAACATGTCTCAAATCAAGACTGTGTTTAAACAGAAAGAGGACGAGATGATTAAAGTGGATAAGAAAGATGTATTGAGATAGTCTTTGTATTTAATATTTCCTAGAGGCTCATGCTGCAGATAGCAAGGACTTGCTACTGATTGTGGAAATGAGCCATGGCAAATTTTTAACGTGCTTTGTTATACTTTAATAGTAAAATCCATTAAACTATAAAAATGTAACAATGCCCATAAAAACTTGACACTCCTCACTAAAGACAGGCTGCTGGAAGCTGCCTCTGCTCCAGAGCAACCCTGCTGAGCCACTTTACTAGGTCTCTGACTCCCAGCTCTGGGACATTGTGGCACCATGGCTGCTTTCAGCTCCTATGGAAAGAGCCTGACCCACCAAAAACACAAAGTAGGAGCTTAGAGCTTTGTTTGACTACAAACTTTTACTACCTGCTGCAGCCCTTTCCAGTTTCAGAATACATTGCTTCATTGCTTCACATCTGTCTCACTGAGCAGAACCATTAGAGGTTAGACCTTGGTGAAGCTGGAAGCCTACTGCTGCCTTTGCCCATCTTGATACTTTATTAGCTAATATCTGTTTCTCTAGGGGGGCTCTGGGAGACACTAAGATTCTCATAGTAAAGGTCTAGAATATATCTTCTAATCTATGCAGGTTGTGCTGTATCACCTTAGGACCAGAATGCCATACAAGGGTATACTGAGCAACAGAGTTCAGATACATCTTCCATTTGCCTTTAAAATATCTTTTAAAATATTGATAAAGAAACCTAATTCTTTTTCTGGGTGTGGAACTTTCTTATTTGTTTGCAATTTTTATATAAAACAAAGAGAAAAACCAACAAGTCACTACATGTGATCTTTTCATAAAAGAAATTGTGTCACGCCTTGAAAATGCATCTAGCAAAAGCTGATGAGGGCTTCAGTAGCTCTTTGTTAAGCAGAGAGTTCTTTCTACCGTTTGAAATGGCACTGAAGGAACCTCCACCTCCTGAAATCCCCTGAAGGTGATGTGCTGCCGAACAACTGCAGCTAATACTTTATGGAACTGATTTTGAACTAACCAGGCAAATCTGATACCTGTCTGATGGGAAGGTGTGAGGAAAGGGTCCATAAGACTGTCACTCACAATCAGAAATTACTTATATAATATCTTAAACAAGGTATTTAATTTACTTTAGAACTGTTAATAAAGTTAGTAGTTTTGAGATCCCTTCTTTTCATGCAAGTAATTTGTTCTTCAGAATCCTTCTGAAGAAGCTCATGATCAAAGATCAAGCCAGATTAAGATCTGAAATCAGATTTAACATTTCATTTGATCAGCAGAGCTGCTGACATCTTTCTTAAAGTAACACAGTGATAACTCTGCACCAGGAGATACAGATCTTACTGAAAGTCTAGAATTTACACAGTACTTAATGTGATTCTGTTGAGCACAACCACACCACACATGAAGTGTCTGTACTTGCTACTGGTACTATCTTATTACAGCAAGAAATGCTGAAATGGGAATTTACTTTGCAAATTCACTTCTTTGCAAGAAGCTTTGTCAGGGTTCACTACCCAGACTGGTATGTATCACCCTTCCACTTTATAAATCCAAAGCTGGATAAGATTAATTTTTTTTCCATTTTCAAATGATATAGAAGAATAGGGCTGGGCAGAAAACCAGGCCATCAATTCCACGCTCCTGTCCCACAGAAGGCTCAATTTTACCTCACCCTTCATCACAGAAGTTTATCTTTTATGCCCATGAAAAGCTCCAGCCTCTATGAGCACACATCTCTTCTAGCGCTTCAGGGTGTTTCAGGCAAAAGGCTCCATAAATCTTCTCAGTGACAGGAAATTAGCAGATTTGACACAGATACTTCATGCTGCTCCTGCAAACACTGTATTTATGAAATTTCACAGGCATTATATTCTTGTGAATGTAAAAAATTTGGAATATAGGATCAAAAAAACACAAAAAAAATACTGAACACTTTTAATGCATGAGGTATTTTCATTCTAGCTTCCCCTCCTAAAAGTAGCAATTCCAAGTAAAATAACTTGTTCCTTGCATTTCTTATTTTTGGACATTAGAGATTTTAAAAAATGAAAAATATATCATGGGTTATATGCGTATACTTGTTAGGAATTGAGAGGTTATGCCTATCTGAAAATCATATTGATATGACTAATATCATATTAGCATGAGTTAATAAAGTATGCCCTACCCATCCCCACCAGGAATGCAGTACTGGTAGCTTACAGAAATTTACTGGTGCTGGTATACAAAGTGGAAATAGATATTTGATGTGAAAATCACTAGCATGTAAAGAAGCATGAATGTACAATGCCATTATGAATAAACAAATTAGCATGCCATTAGATCACTGTTCTTTTAATCCAATACTGACTCATCCACTAATTATTGATGGCAGATTTTGAAGTATCTGTTTGTTCCTTTTTTCCACTGCTGTCTTGATAATCTAAAAAGTTACATTAGAAGAGTAACTTTTCAGAGTTGAAATTTATTGAAGTCATACACAATTATACCTTTCAGTACTGAAAGAAAAATCTAGCGTTAGCATCATGATTCTTCTGCTATAATATTTATCTACAAGCTTTTTTCATAAATTTGCTATAAATCAATTCCAAGTGAGTCTTATGAAATTTCTGGTATTTCTTATTTCTGTGGAAAAAAAATTCCTCTGCATAGAGTTTGGGAGGAAGAGCTGGGCAAGAGTTCTTATTATTTCATTCCTACAGATAGTGTCTTAAAGGTGTGTTCAACCCAAAACATCCTACGATTCTAGGACAGTTTTAGATTCATGTCAGAAATTTGCCAAGAATAGGCCTCATTTTATTTTATATCTATATACATCTATGATCAATGGGGGTGAAGGCCAATAAAATTTACAACTGAGACTATCATAGATTAGATGCCACAAAATGCCAAGAACTAGTACAATAACTTACTTAGAATGATATTCCTATTTTTCTCCACTCAGATACTTCAAGCTGTTCTAATTGTCATCTTCCTAATAGTTTGAGAGTTATATAATGTTCATGAAAAGTTAGTGTGAGATTGATGAACAAAGCATCTTATTTCAAAGCTTAATTTTTCAATTTACGGGGAATGGGAATTTTGGTGGAGTTTCAACTGACGATTTCTGTGGTTGCTAGTCTGGCATGCTCCCTTTCTAAGCAAGCTGAGATCAATCATAGCAAGAATTTAACAACTGACAGGGCCAAATTCATCTTGGATGCAACTCCAAAGTTAATATAGTGACATTAAATTTTGGTCCACAACTTAGTATAACAGAAAAACAGAAAACATCTCCTCAGTATTCCTTTACAACAAACAAAATACCCACATAGACCCAAACTACATAGCAGTGATCTGTGGAGTCAGTTTCACACAATGTGTGAATTCTGTTTACCATCAGGAATTCTGTCTATGGAAATCATAATAAAAACACCACTTTAGGTTCTGGCATACTTTCTGTGTTGGTTGATGGGTTTTTTAAGCATATTCAATATAATATGGGATGATAACCTAAATAACTCTTTCAAATGAGACAGCTAATGGTGCAATCCTCGAGAAGTAGTGTTCTGAACTCATTCACTCATGAACATTTCTTCTGGAGGCTGAAGGGGTTTTCTCAGAAAAAAGGTGAGAGGTGTTGTTCTCTCCCCTCAAAAATGCTGAATATAAGAAATGAGAGATGGGTAGATCAAGCAAATATGAAAAAAAAAGTTATATATCTGGAGAAAAAAATTCTTCTGCGTCATTGAATTACCTGAAGAGGAAGGTAACTGCTTACAAGGGAAACAAGAGAAGAGGCTTTGTGGATTCAGAAGCAAGGCAGACAGAGAAAATAGCTCTCATTAGACCCACAAATATGGGAAAAAAAAAAATTTTTAAAAACCACCTTTCAGCCTGCCTATGCTAGTTATCTAATACAAAATACTACCTTTAACCTCAGATCTTGTCTTGATTTAAACCATCATGGCCACTCAGAGCAGAAACACAAAAGTATCCTGTACTCTTGTAAAAACAGTCTGATATACAAAAAAAGAAAAAAAATCTAAGGGGATTGTTGGAATCATGGTCAAAATAACATGTGCAGCACTTACTCTTTTGCCCGGAACTATGTATTTCCTGCAGAAGTTTTTTTGTTGTTTTTTTTAAAAACCCACACGCTTGGAAACCTGTCAAAACTTCTCAATTGCTTGTCATCTGTCCTGAAGAAGGCATCTTCACATTCCAAACACCTGCCCAGGGAAAGAATACACCCAAAAGTATGTGTCTCGCAGTATTTGGAGGGTTGAGAGAAAAATGACAGCATGGATCTACACAACTGCAATAGCAAGAACACACATTCTCATGTCTCTGATGGTGGAACAAAGACCTTGTAGACAAGTAGAACTAGGCAAGAAAATGTTTTGGCATCTCATACAGATTGGGAAGAGTTTAAAATTCAGTATAGATTTAGAGTATCTGGGTCAAATACAGATGCTTGGTAAGTTTTTACAAGGGGGAAATGTCACAACATACATGTCATTTTTAGTATTAAATTCCTTTTTATTAATAGAATCCTTGCCATTAATAAAGCTACAGGATTTTTAAGAACTAGGGCTCTCCAAGAGATCATTTCATTCTTCACACTACCTCTGGGCAGGATCAGCTGCACATAAATATCTCCAGCATCTTCTGTCCCACAGTACTTCATACTTTGCAATAATGAAGAAAAGCAACTATGAGTGTAGTAAAGCCTGACTCAGATCAGTGGTGTCCCTTACACAGATGTAACTGAATATTGGTTTAGGTTTGCAATGTTGCTTCTTATGGGAAGAGCATGTAAATCACTTATTCTTGCAAAGAAACCATACTGCAGTTCAAAGAAAAAAGAAGCCGAATTTAAAGCTGCAGGGCAACCAAACCCAACGAATTTTACATAAAAATAACATGTAAACCTTAAATGTTAATGAAAATATAATTCTTGTGAGCTATTACTTTCAATTAAGAAAGCATGGATCCTTAATAAGCTGGTTTAGCTCAGGGAGACTTGTGAGCACCAAGGACTCACTGGGCCAGGTTCTCCCACAAGCGCATGCTGGCAGCAGTTCAGCCAAGGCTATCATAAGGCTGAGAAGGTTTTGACTGTTCAGGCTGGAGACATGGAAGCCTCCCGGCAGAGCTGCTGGCTGGGAACACGGCACCGGACCATGGGACTGTCGCCCCAAGGGCACGGCCCTATCCCAGGGGCTGGCACCGCCTTCGGGACACGCCTGTCCCCTGCTGGTCACCGTGTCCGTGACACCGCCCCGGGACCCGGCTCAGCCCGAGCACCGCCCGTGCGATCGGCACGGCACAGCACAGCACATCCTCCTCTCGTCTGCGGCGGTACTCGGACCCAGAAAATCCTGGAAACATCCCAACTCAATCTGCAGGAAGATCTTTGCAAAACCAGCTGTGGTCATCAATGGTTGCCAGCTGCTGCTGCCTTTCCCCCACCCTCTTTCCTTCAAATTCCACTTGTAAACAGGAATCTGCAGATGCAGATCACAGCTCGCCATGCCAGCACTAGTGCAGGGGATGCACTGGTGCAGGGGATACACTGGTGCAGGGGTACGCTGCAGCCTCACCAAGTCTGTCTATTCCATAGCCCGTTCCCGCCTGTTCTCTTGACAAGCACTAGTGGCTCATCAGATACGGATCCTGCCAGAGTGCATCAGGCAGAATTGTGTATTGAACACTAACCTCAGTGACAGTCTTTCCTGCCTAGGAAACAAACTAGCTAAAAGGACTGCGAATTCAAAGCCTTACACATTGCAGGCTGGAACTTAAGGACTAGTGCCTAGAGCTGCTTGAATTATTGCCTTAAAATTGGTTTTGAACATGAAAATGGATTTAAACACCACAACCACCGCCCCTTTTCCTCCATGAAGTTGTCTATTTTTGCTTCAGACACAATCTGAATGGTCTGAATACCTTCTGCTCTCATTCTCCTGCACGGTCTGTAGCTTCCCTCTCCCATGGAAGAAAGGTATCCCAGGCAGCACAGTGGCCAGGCACTTGTGATGCACCCTCTCACAGTAAGAAGAGATCTCAAACAGTAACAACAGTTACTGCAGTTCAGGTGAACTTAAAGGCAGAATAACCAACCTGGATGAACCAGCTTTTAATAGACATGAGTTGCCACTAGAATTTCCACTGGAAAAGTTTCTTCCCTTAATAGGAAAAAAAAAATTTCTTCCTAAATGACTCTACAAGGTGGTGCATGAGCCATTGAAAAGTTGAAAGTGCCTGCTGTAAAAAAAAATAACAAAACAAAACAAAACAAAACAAAACAAAACAAAAAAAAAAAACCACAAAAAAACCCCATGGTCGTTGTCTCAGGTCAGCACCCAGTAACAACACAGAATTACTACTTCTGCAAATACCAGCTGGTATCTTTGCACTTGGTAACCTATGCATGGAGAAAATCCTCCCGCAGGGGTTTGTGACTTCCGGGTAGCAACCAAATGGGAAATGCTTGTCTGATAAATCGTGGACCTCAAGATAGAAACACGCATCTTTGGCTCCTGAGACCTGACGAAAAAACATGTTCTGAAAGTCTTCCAATATGGAAGAAAAAAATCCTGAACTATCAGTGAGAAAAAAACAGAAAAGCTAAAGATACATTTTCATTACTAATGGGGATAAGCGATTAATATGCCAATGCTTGGTACATGCCAATTGTGTAAAGAGAAACTGAAACTAACCCCAGACTTGCAAAATGCTAATCATGAGGCTGAATAGTGCTACCATTGCCAATGAAACTGGAACAAGAAGGTGCTCTCTACTTCACACAACCACCTTCAGGGAGCGAAGTTCATCCTCTGCACATCTAGCCAGTTGACAGAGATTTCTTGTAGCCAATGAAAAGCCACAGACACCACTAGACCACAGAGCATATGAGCAATTTTGGACATCTGCAGTAGAGTAGGACAAATTACATTTCATCTGTGCATCCTAATTCCTTAGTTTCTGTAATGATGACCATTGATAGTGTGGTAGGATGTGAACAGAGGCAATTTTTGCTTCTTAGCAAGACAGAAAAAATAAACTTTTGTCACTAAGGATAAAGGATGGGGAGCCTGTCAGGGGGAAAGTTTATTCTTGTGACAGACTGGAATATGAGATCATGGATCCAGAATGGAAATCCAAGGTGAGAGGTTGTTCTTGAGCTGATGGGATGGACTGAAAGAATTAGTGATGCTCCTTAAGAGGAAAAGCTTTCCCCACCGGATATACCAAACTCTCGTCTCGACATTAAGAGCCTTCCAGAGCTCTGGATCAGCTCTGAGCATTCTGCTTCCTCTAATAACTAAACACCATTATGTCTTTGTTCTTTCTGGGGTATTAAAATAATTTCACTATTGTTTAGGAAAACTGAACTGAACACAAAAGCTTATTTTACTGACCATACATCATTGACCATATAACATCCTTGTCAGACCATATGATTTTGGAAGGAATGTGAAAAGGCTTTGTAGAGTTCTGCCACCAAATTCTATGAGAACCTGCAGACCACTGCATTTCACTCAGTTAACTTCTAATTAATAAGTTATATAGTTAAGGAATGGTCTTAGCTAATTGTGTAGCATTACACATAGTGAGGTATTTTTCTGAGTGAAAAATGAATGAGCTGCCCTACAATACGTAGTAACCAGAAATTTGGACCGAAGCCCAAATTTAATAATAATTTATGTTTCATTAACTTCCCTGGAGTTTTAAGCTTTATTATCCCTGCTACTGACTTTATTATTAAAAACAAAAGAGTCAGGCAAAATTATTTTAATATACATAGATATAATCCTAAAGGGAGTTAATATATCTTAACGTAAAACAAAAAGAATAGATACTACTCCTGGTGCTCTATATCCCCTTTGTATATTTCCTGTATATTTCCTACAACAAAACACAACCACAAGTCACAATAGTTCCTTTGTGCAGATACCACTAATTCCATAAGAAAACATTATTTTGTTTCTTTTTCACATATAAACTGTTATTAAGAGTATGTAACACTATTTAGATCACAATGATTTCAGCAGGAAACTTAACTCTGCAGTTTAAAATCTTGAATGCATTGTTCTAACTATAAGGAGACTTTCTCCAAGCCCTGGCTTGCAACGCTTTGACTTAAGCTATTTAAGAAGAAGGGAAGAAGAAAAGAAAAAAAAAGAAAAAGAAAAAAAAAAAGAAGACAAAAAGAAAAAAGACTCTACTTGGCAAGAGCTTTAATTAGCAGAAATTTCCACGCTAGGAATATTATTCTGCATGAGCAGAAATTGCATAGCTCTTGCCTCTAGATGCCTTAGAGATGCCATTGATTGGCCATATTCAGAACAGGGGAATTATGTGACCCAGTGCTAATTTGAATTCCTTTACCAAACACATTTTTATTTCATCATCTCAGCTGCATAAAAGAGTCAAAGTACCACAGCTCTAAAGACTTTGAATTCCTGCTGTTCTGCAATAAAATAAGGCAAGAAATATTAGCAATCCCTTGTTGATTCTTCAATTCTTTCCCAACAATGTCAAAGTATCAGTGTCCTACAGGTTTTAGTGCAGGTTAAAGACTGATACAAAGTGTATGCCTGAATAGAAGTTTGGAGTGAGTTAAGGAGAGGGAGAACATTTTAATGGGACATTGGTCCAAAATAGCCCAGCTTGTTTCTACCTCCTGCTGCCTCTTCCTCCTTTTCACAGGACCTTGATTGTATAGAAACACTACAGACAAAAACCACAAACAACAAAAGGTTCGCTCACACCCCCAGTGGAGGTCATGAGCATGCTACCATGGAGAAAAAAAAAAAGCATCAAAGGGTAGTTTGGCTTACTTATAAGCAAAGATTAATTAATAGGAGGTTTGATACTTTAGCAATGTACATTTGGGCAAATTTGTATTTGCAAATTGTTTGTTTCGCACATTCAAAGGGCACAGAGCAATGAGGCCTGGTGCTAATTTTAAAAATGAATCAAACCTTTCTTTGCCATGATCCAAAAACTACAAACTTGTGGTTCAGAGGCTTTCAATAGTATCTGCTTAGACTTGACACTCCAAGGTTAAAAAAAAAGGGCACAAAATAGTTGTGTTATACACAGCAACAGTAGCTTTTTCCAACAATTTTTCAATTATTGTATTGTATACTCTCCAAGAAAAGTAACTGCCTTGGCTACTAGAGAAAAAGCTTTAAAAAAGGAGGCAGAATTTTTAAATTCCCTTAAAATATACCCCCCTCCTTATAGGTTGTCTTTAAAACTGCTATTCATTACACCAGCATTTATACCCGCTGGATGACTATGATTCAAAACTACCTGTGTCACATGATGAATAAGTGCAACATGCACCATTCACTTTCAAATCAACCCCCTCCGACCTAAGCCATGTAAATCCTTCAGAAATTCACAGCACTATTCTCCTCCTCCAAATCACGCATAGAAATAGCCCAATGACGAAAGTTTACCAATGCACAGCCCCTTTAACCCCGACCATTTAAGTATCTGCTTGGAATTATCAGTGACCCTTGTTGCACTCCTGGCTAGCTCACTCTGGTTATTCTAGAGTACGGAACCACGGGGACTTCCCTTTTCTCCTGGGTCCTTGAAATAAACATTATTCACAGGATTGCCTTTACAAGACAGCACTGTCAGTTCTACCAGCAAAGACGACACAGCAAAGACTCTTCCACTTTCGGCACGTATATGCGCACCCTTCCCTTGTCATGCTGTCCCTGCCATCCACGCACCCTTCCGTCCCCTCACCGCTTGCCCGCCCTGCTCGGTATCTATTGCTTCCATCTTTCAGAAATTATTTTCAAGCCCCCCTGCCTCCCGGCCGGCGCAGGCAGCCAAGGTGTCGTCCTGCCGCAGCGCTGGATGCCGCAGCAGCGGCGGTGACATGTGTCTCTCATCAGCAGCTGGGCGCTAATTAATTTAGATCCTTTTCCCGTTACGCTTTAACGAGCGGGGAAGCCCCAGGTTGGAGAAACGCAGCGTCCCCTCCCGCAGTCCCCGCACACCCGGACCCCTGGAGCTGCCCCCGCTCCGCCGCCCCCGGCCCGCAGCTCCTCGCCCCCGGGCCCGGGGATTGGCCCGGCGGAGGCGGCATCAGCGGCGGG